>JBBPBX010008403.1:41012-62636 GCA_038048925.1 Garcialebias charrua | reverse complement strand
GTTCAAACTGTTTTACCATGGTGTGGATAGAAAGAGAAATGGAGTAGGGGTGGTCCTGAAGGAGGAGTTGGCAAAGAATGTAGTAGAGGTGAAGAGAGTGTCAGATAGGGTGATGTGTCTGAAGGTAGAAGTAGAAGGTCTGATGCTAAACATAGTCAGTGGTTATGCTCCACAGGTTGGATGTGATGGGGAGGAGAAAGATAAATTTTGGAAAGATTTGGATGAAGTGATAGAGAGTATTCCCAGGGAGGAAAGAGTGGTGATTGGAGCAGACCTGAATGGACATGTTGGTGAAGGAAACAGAGGGGATGAGGAAGTGATGGGTAGGTTTGGTGTCAAGGAAAGAAACCAGGAAGGACAGATGGTGGTGGATTTTGCCAAGAGAATGGAAATGGCTATAGTCAATACCTATTTCCAAAAGAGGGAGGAACATAGAGTGACCTATAAGAGTGGAGGAAGGAGTACGCAGATCGACTACATTCTGTGTAGAAGAGGAAACCTGAAGGAGATTGGAGACTGTAAGGTTGTGGCAGGGGAGAGTGTGGCCAGACAGCATCGGATGGTTGTGTGTAGAATGACTGTTGTTGCGAAGAAGAGAAAAATAGTAAAATCAGAGAAGAAGACCAAATGGTGGAAGCTAAAGAAGGAAGAATGTTGTGAGAAATTCAGAGACGAGCTGTTAAAGGCTCTGGGTGGTAAGAAAGAGCTTCCAAGTGACTGGGCTACTACAGCAACAGTAATTAGAGAGACAGGTAGGAAGGTACTTGGTGTGTCATCTGGACAGAGAATGGATGATAAGGAAACCTGGTGGTGGAATAGTGAAGTGCAGGACGCCATTCAAAGAAAGAGATTAGCCAAGAAGAAATATGACAGTGAGAGGACTGAAGAGAGGAGACAGGAATATAAGGAGATGGGACATAGAGCAAAGAGGGAAGTAGCTAAGGCAAAGCAGAGGGCGTACAATGAGTTGTATGGGAGACTGGACACTAAAGAGGGCGAGAAGGACTTGTACCGATTGGCAAGACAGAGGGATCAGGCTGGAAAGGATGTGCAGCAGGTTAGGCTTATTAAAGATGGGAATGTTCTAACAAGTGAGGAGAGTGTGATGGGAAGATGGAAGGATTACTTTGAGGAGCTAATGAATGAAGAGAATGAAAGAGAAAGAAGAGTGGAGGTCATAGAAACTGTGGACCAGGAAGTGGGAAAGATTAGTGAGGGTGAAGTCCGGAAAGCTCTGAAAAGAATGAAGAAGGGGAAGGCAGTAGGACCTGATGACATACCAGTGGAGGTTTGGAAATGTCTTGGAGAGGTGGCAGTGAGGTTTTTGACTCAAATATTTAATGGAATATTTGAGGGTGAGAAAATGCCTGAAGAATGGAGAAGAAGTGTGCTGGTTCCCATTTTTAAGAACAAGGGTGATGTACAGAGTTGTAGCAACTACAGGGGAATTAAGTTGATGAGCCACACAATGAAGATCTGGGAGAGAGTTGTGGAAGGAAGGCTTAGACAAGAGGTGACTATCTGTGAGCAGCAGTATGGTTTCATGCCAAGAAAGAGCACCACAGATGCCATCTTTGCTTTGAGGATGTTGATAGAGAAGTACAGAGAGGGTCAGAAAGAACTCCATTGTGTGTTTGTGGATTTAGAAAAAGCATATGACAGGGTGCCAAGAGAAGAGGTGTGGTATTGCATGAGGAAATCTGGAGTGGCAGAAAAGTATGTTAGACTGGTACAGGACATGTATGAGGACAGCAGGACATGTATGAGGACAGCAGGACATGTATGAGGACAGCAGGACATGTATGAAGACAGCAGGACAGTGGTGAGATGTGCTGTAGGAGTGACAGATAGCTTCAAGGTGGAGGTGGGAGTGCATCAAGGATCGGCTCTGAGCCCCTTCTTGTTTGCTCTGGTGATGGACCGACTAACAGATGAGGTCAGGCAGGAATCCCCATGGACTATGATGTTTGCAGATGACATTGTGATATGTGGTGAGAACAAGGAACAAGTGGAAGAGAACTTGGAGAGGTGGAGGTATGCACTTGAAAGAAGAGGAATGAAAGTCAGCCGTAGTTGTAATGATTTCAGTAAACCCAGATGGTACGAGACCCGGAACGAGACAAGACTCCACAAGATAAAAAATTCAACAGTGTTTATTGTGCAGGTGACTATGTACAGGTGGTCCTCTGGAGCTCAGGTTGGATGGTTTGGGTGGAGCGTGAGAGTGAATCCAAGTGAGTCCAGAGGAAGGTGAATCAGTCTCACAGAGGAATGGCAGTAGATCAGGCACGAGGACCAGGCACTGAACCCAAGGCGTACCAGAACAGGAAGGGATCCAAGAACACAGGAGAACATAAGTAGCTCAATGCCCCAGCGAGGAGTGGAACTTGACTGCAGCCTTATATAGGTGAAGGTCTCATCAGGGAGATAGCCGGCAGCTGTGGTAATTGGCGGCCATCTTGGGTTGCAGCCAGTAGCACTCCCTACAGTACCCCCCCTCAAGAGTCGCCCCTCGGCGACCCGAGGCGCTTCTCAGGATGGGCCCTGTAGAACGAGGAGATCAAGCTCGGATCCAGGATGAACGACCGAGGAATCCACGACCTCTCCTCCGGACCGTAGCCCTCCCAATCCACCAGGTACTGGAAGCCACGACCCCTGCGTCGCACGTCAAGGATGGACCGAACAGTAAAAGCAGGATGGTTGTCGATGATCCGGGCAGGAGGAGGAAGGTTGTCAGGGGGACACAAAGGACTCACGGAAACAGGCTTGATCTGTGAGACGTGGAAGGTGGGATGGATCCTCATGGAGCTGGGGAGCCGCAGTCTGACCGCAGACGGGTTAACGAGCTTGATGATGGGAAAGGGGCCAATAAAGCGAGGAGCCAGTTTCCGAGGAACGTCCTTCAAATGAATGTCTCTAGTGGACAACCAAACCTCCTGACCCACTTGATAGAGGGGCGCAGAAGAGCGGCGGCGATCAGCAAAACGTTTATTTTGAGCCGCCGTGCGTAGAAGAGCAGACCTGGCCTGGCGCCAAACACGTCGACATCGTCGGAAGTGATGGAGCACAGATGGGACCGAAATGTCGGACTCCTGGCTGGGAAACAAAGGAGGAGCATAGCCGAGAGATGCCTCAAAAGGCGACATACCTGTAGCCGAGGACTTGTGGGTGTTGTGAGCATATTCGACCCAAACGAGATGCTGACTCCAAGCCGAGGGGTTGGACTCCACCACACACCGAAGCATGGCCTCCAACTCCTGGTTGCATCTCTCCGTTTGGCCGTTCGATTGGGGATGATACCCCGAGGTTAGGCTGGGAGATGCCCCCAGCGACTGACAAAAGCTGCGCCAAACTTGGGAGATGAACTGAGGACCACGATCCGAAACCACATCAGAGGGTATACCATGGACCCTAAACACATGTTGGAGCAGAAGTTGAGCAGTCTCCATCGCAGAGGGGAGTTTGGGTAACGGAATGAAGTGAACCGCCTTGGAAAACCTGTCGATGACAGTGAGGATGGTGGTGTGGCCGTCTGAAGGGGGTAGACCAGTGACAAAGTCCACTGCTACATGCGACCAGGGACGAGCAGGCGTGGGCAGAGGTTGAAGGAGTCCCGCAGGCGGTTGGTTCCCAGACTTGTTCCTTGCGCATGTTTGACAGGCAGTGACAAACTCCTTGATGTCCTGAGCCATAGTCGGCCACCAGAAGTGTTGCTTGGCTAGAGATAACATGCGGGCTATACCAGGGTGACAAGAGAGTTTATTTGTGTGGAGCCAAGTTAATACCTTCGATTTCACGGAGGCAGGGACAAAAAGGGTTCCAGGGGGTCCAGTGCCTGGGTCAGGTTCCAGCCTCTGAGCCTCTTTCACCTCTTTCTCGATAGTCCAAGTCAAAGTCAAAGCTCCCACGATGCGAACAGGAGGAATCATCCTCTCCTCAGTTTCCGGAGCATCCGTGGGCGAGAACTGGCGAGAAAGAGCATCTGGTTTGATGTTCTTTGAACCCGGTCTGAAAGTGAGAATGTAGTTAAAGCGGTTGAAAAATAAAGACCATCGTGCCTGTCTGGGTGTCAGTCTCTTAGCATCCCTGAGGTAAGTTAGATTCTTGTGATCGGTCCAAATAACAAAAGGTGTCTCTGTGCCCTCCAACCAATGTCTCCATTCCTCCATGGCTAATTTTACCGCCAACAGTTCGCGGTTGCCAACATCGTAATTCCTCTCAGCAGGGGATAGACGGCGAGAGAAGTAGGCACATGGATGGACCTTGTTATCTGTGAGAGATCTTTGGGACAACACTGCACCTACACCAGTGTCAGAGGCATCCACCTCCAATATGAATTGACGGTTGGGGTCAGGGTGACTGAGAACAGGTGTGGATGAAAAAAGGTGTTTCAGCTTACCAAAGGCTGCGTCTGCCTCAGGTGTCCATCTAAAAGTCCTGTTGGTGGAGGTGAGTTGCGAGAGGGGTGCAGCGATGCGGCTGTAATCCTTAATGAAACGTCGATAGAAGTTAGCAAACCCCAGAAATCGTTGTAACTGTTTCCTGTTTTCGGGAACGGGCCATTCCACCACAGCCCTTGTTTTTTCTGGATCAGTCCGGTATCGGCCACCTTCAAAAATAAATCCCAAAAAGGACACGGACGACACGTGAAAGTCACACTTTTCACTCTTAACAAACAGTTGATTTTCATACAGTCTCTTTAATACAGTCCTGACTTGTGTTACGTGCTCCTCTTCGCTGTGAGAGAAAATGAGAATGTCATCCAGGTATACAAACACAAAATCACCTAAGAAGTCTCTCAGAACGTCATTGACCAGAGCCTGAAATACTGCGGGAGCGTTGGTTAAACCAAAAGGCATAACTAAATATTCAAAATGTCCCAGTGGTGTTCTGAAAGCAGTCTTCCACTCATCTCCCTCTTTTATGCGCACTAGATGGTAAGCGTTGCGCAAGTCCAGTTTAGTGAAGATGGTTGCAGACTGAAGTTGTTCATGAATGGAGTCTATGAGTGGGAGAGGATATTTGTTCTTGACAGTGATTGCGTTCAAGCCCCTGTAATCAATGCAAGGTCTCAAAGAGTTGTCCTTCTTCTTAACAAAGAAGAAACCTGCTCCAACTGGTGATGTTGAGGGACGTATGATACCCGAGTCAAGGGAGTCCTTAATGTACTCTTTCATAGATTCCCTTTCAGGACCAGAAAGGTTGTATAAACGACTCGAAGGCAGTGGGGACCCAGGAAGGAGGTCGATGGAACAGTCGTAAGGACGATGAGGGGGCAAAGACAGAGCTTTTTGCTTACTGAACACAAAAGCCAAGTCGTGGTAAACAGGGGGAATACCGGTTGTGTCAACATCCTCCTCAGTGAAATTAGCCTTAGGAAGATCATAGACGGCAGCACGTAAACAGTGTTTCAAACAATAATCACTCCATCCCTCCACTCTCCCGAGCTCCCAGTTAATGTTTGGGTTGTGTTTCTTCAACCAGGGGTAGCCTAAAATCAATGGTGCGTTTGGTGACTCAATAACATAAAAATCAGTCATTTCATGGTGGTTTCCAGATATTAAATGCAAACCCACAGTTTTACATCTAATCCGTCCTACCACATCCCCAGTGACACCTGCTACAGATAAGGGGTTAACTGTTTGTGTGGGAATGGATAATTCCTTAACTAAATTCATACTAATCAAATTCTCCTCAGCACCAGAGTCTACCAGTGCAGTAACAGGGAGACGATCTTGAGAGGTTTGGAGTGTCATTTTTAATGTGAGTCGACAAGTGGCAGAAAGATTGGAAGCTCCCACCAGTATTTTTCTTCTTACTGGTGGGACCTTTCGTTTCCCAGCAACGGGCAGTTGCGCAGATAATGACCAGACTCTCCACAATAATTGCACAAATTCAGGCTCCTTCGTCTCTGTCTCTCTTCAGGAGATAGATGAGCCCGCCCCACCTGCATCGGTTCGGGTTCTGGTAGGGCACGCAGGCGAGTGGCTGGACCGATAGGTGTAGGAGATTCGGAAACAAAGTCTCTCTGGGGTTTGTAGTTCATTGGAGTGTGTCTGTAGGCGTTTCGCTCACCTGCCGCTGTCGTGAACCCGGAAGTGGGGAGCTTCTGGTAATTGTAGTTTCTCTCCCGGAAGCGTTCTCGAAGACGTTCGTCGATACAAACGGCGAGGTTTATGAGTTCATCCAGACTCCCTGGTTCATCACGGCAAGCGATTTGGTCCTTCACAATGTCCGACAAGGAATTCAAAAATGTACCTTGTAACGATAGTTCATTCCAACCGGTCTGGGCAGCGATGACGCGGAACTCGAGGGCGTGTTCCGCTACTGGTCGTCGACCCTGACGTAATCCCAGTAGTCGCTTTACGGCATTGGGTTGTTTCATCGGCCGGTCGAATATTCTGCAAAACTCTTGTAAAAAGACATCGTACGGGACAGAATCCAAATCGTGAGACAACAGGAAGGAATTGGCCCATCTCAATGCTTCACCCTTTAGCTGGCTAACGAGGTAAGTTATCTTTGAAATGCTGGTTGCGTATGTGTGGGGAGCCCCCTTAAATGCCAATTTACATTGAAGCAAAAATCCTCCACAACTCTCAGGATCACCAGAAAAGAACTCAGAAGGTTTTACCGCTATTGGTGGAGAGGTGAAATGATTCTCAGGGACGAAGGCGGCGGCGCCAGACTCCTGAGGAGCTGTAGGTGCATCCGAAGTCGAGAGCCTTTGGTTCAACGTGTACACCATGTTTCCCAGGTCTTGTACGCTGGCCTGAGCGGCTTGTTGCTGCAAAGAGAGACGTTCAAACATGTTTTCAAGTCTTTCCATTCGTTGTTCCTGTGAAGTGGATGACGCTTGCTCGCTCCTGATCTCGCTCTGGGTCTTATGTGGCTGGGGCATTCTGTAATGATTTCAGTAAACCCAGATGGTACGAGACCCGGAACGAGACAAGACTCCACAAGATAAAAAATTCAACAGTGTTTATTGTGCAGGTGACTATGTACAGGTGGTCCTCTGGAGCTCAGGTTGGATGGTTTGGGTGGAGCGTGAGAGTGAATCCAAGTGAGTCCAGAGGAAGGTGAATCAGTCTCACAGAGGAATGGCAGTAGATCAGGCACGAGGACCAGGCACTGAACCCAAGGCGTACCAGAACAGGAAGGGATCCAAGAACACAGGAGAACATAAGTAGCTCAATGCCCCAGCGAGGAGTGGAACTTGACTGCAGCCTTATATAGGTGAAGGTCTCATCAGGGAGATAGCCGGCAGCTGTGGTAATTGGCGGCCATCTTGGGTTGCAGCCAGTAGCACTCCCTACAGTAGTGAGACAGAGTACATGTGTGGGAATGAGAGGGAGGCCAATGGAACAGTGAGGCTACAAGGAGCAGGGGTCACAAAGGTGCAGGACTTCAAGTACTTGGGGTCCACTGTCCAGGAACATGAGGAGTGTGGTAAAGAGGTGAAGAAGAGAGTCCAGGCAGGATGGAGCGGATGGAGAAAAGTTTCAGGAGTGATTTGTGACAAAAAGGTGTCAGCAAAGGTCAAAGGAAAAGTTTACAAGACAGTGGTGAGACCAGCTATGTTGTATGGTCTGGAGACAGTGTCATTGACAAAAAGACAGGAGAAAGAACTGGAAGTAGCAGAAATGAAGATGCTGAGGTTCTCCTTAGGAGTGACAAGGATGGATAAGATCAGGAATGAGATCATCAGAGGTACAGCACATGTTGAACAACTGGGAGATAAAGTTAGGGAGGCCAGACTGAGATGGTTTGGACATGTCCAGAGGAGGGACAGTGGGTATATTGGTAGAAGGATGTTAGAAATGCAGCTGCCAGGAAAAAGACAAAGAGGAAGGCCAAAGAGGAGATATATGGATGCAGTTAGAGAGGACATGAAGGTAGTTGGAGTGAGGACAGAGGATGCAGAGGACAGAGTGAGGTGGAGGAGGATGACTCGCTGTGGCGGCCCCTGAAAAGGGAAAAGCTGAAAGAAGAAGAAGTTGAGAGTTGCATTCAGGCCCAACAATCTGACCTGGCCCCAGCCCGTACCCATCATTTCCGAACACCATCCAACCCGACGAATTAACCGTAATTACAGGTCAGAACCCGATATTTTAATTAAGCTTTAACTGCTTATGTAGTTTATTAACGGTCGGCAGACACGCGTGACTGAGTAAAAGGGGGCAGAAGATCAGATCAGAGCTGAGGTGATGTTTGTCCTTTCATGGCCATCAAAGCGCATTAAATCCCTGCTTTTGCCTGCATTCTGCATTATTCAGACACGGACCCTGCTCTGACATGTCCGATATTTTGGGATCTCACCTGTTTGGGTTGTTGGCCGTGCACGCCGTCCGCTGAGTGCAGCACCTGAATGAATGGCCATTTGGGCTTTGGATGGACCGCTGCCTGGCAGTATAGTCCCATCTGAACCTGAACTGAACTTTTTTTTTTTTACCTCTTTCAAGGCCTGTCAGCGCACGGTCAAATGGCCGCATGCGGCTAGTGATTATATGGTAAGCCATGTTACTATATCAATGGATCGTCGGCTACGCGCGTCCACTGCCACAATATAAAGCCCGACACCGGCCCACACATTATTATGGCCTGGCCCTAATCCAGGTTGGGCCAGGCTCCGGGTTCGGGTTAGAAATGACAGCTAAGACTTGTTTATACTGACATTGTATTCTATCGTAAACTCTTATAAGAAACTAAAATCATGCGGTATGTTACACAAATCAACAAACAATTCAACAACTTTCAGGTCATTTTTATGCAAATACAATCAAGTAAACCTATTCCAGAACCGCTACCAAACTATCTCTTTGAAATTGGAGATTTGTGTCATCTCAGTTATTATTGACATTTTGGGGCAACTCAAAAGACAAGTTTATACAAGCGGTAATAATGAAACTAAGTTAAAAATGGTCCACAGTACAGCCATTCTTTATTTCCGCCTCCATGAAAATCCAGAGGGACAAATATTGTAATCATCTTAGCGGCTAATAAAGATACTCTTTAGTGTAGACGTGTTGTTGTACTCTTAATTTCTTCAAGGGTTTTCAAGTACTCGCCAGATCAAATGTTAAGAGCTGTTACATCCACTTAAGGGCTTTTTTTTTTTTTCTTGCAGAACCATTTTCACCTTGTCGATGTCAGAAGAGCCTCCCTGGGAACCAGACCTGTGCGAGAAATTGTGAATTTTCTATTTCCGTTTCCAACCTTCTGGTGTTTCCTGCAGTGCATTAAACCTTTATGATTTTTTTTTTTTTTTCTTTTTAGGAAAAGTAAAAAGTCACAGTCTGGATAAGCAGTAAACCTGAGCACCTTTTGTTTTTAACTGCAGATGGCATAATATGCTGTTTATAGCTAAATTTACCTTTTTGTTAACTTTACTGTAATCCCACTGGAAACATTTCTGCAAAACTTTTTTTTTAAGTGAAAGATGTTTCTAAAATATGTTCTTTAGAAATGTGAGAAGCTCAAATCAGTCATTAGCTGAAGAATACAGATTTATTTAAATTGAAAGAATTTTTAGAATGAGAAATAAAGATCATCCACCCATTCTTTTACCCATTTCTTCCCTTTTGGGTCACTGGTGCCCATATCCAGACATCACTGTGCGAGAGGTGAGAAACACCTGGACAGGTCTCCAGTCCATCACAGTGACACAGAGACAAACGAGACAAACAACCATTCACTCTGTCTCTCACCTATAGGGACAATTTAGAGTTACCATTCAGCCTAACATGCATGCTTTTGGTCTGTGGGAGGAGTACGGTATCTGGAGAAAACCCACGCAGCACGGACAGAACATACAAACCCAACCCAGAAATGTGCTGAACATGATGGAAACAGAGTTTGTAAAAATACAGACTTGGTTTGGGCTTAACAAATTATCGCTAAATTTAAAAAATAAAAATATGGTATTTAGTAATAGAAAAACCACAGTTGATGCTACATTTAAAATCAATGGTAATGTAATTAGTAAAGTGAAAGAAGAGAAATTTTTGGGTGTAGTTATTGATGAGAACCTGACCTGGAAATCTCATCTTAATTATTTGAGAACAAAGATAGCCAGATATATTGCTGTATTATATAAGGCAAAAAATGTATTTAACGATAAAGCATTACTTATATTGTATAATGCGATAGTTCTTCCATATTTGACTTATTGTGTTGAAGTTTGGGGAAAGGCATGTAAAACATCTACGAATTCTATTTTTATTTTACAGAAAAGAGCAATAAGAATCATCTCAGGAAAGCATTACACTCACCCATCTAACATACTATTTCAACAGTAAATTTATTAAAGTTTTATGAACTGGTTGACTATGGAATTCTTCAGGTTATGTACAGAGCTCATACAAATTCCTTACCTCCATATATTCAATCTTATTTTAATAAGAGTCAGTAACTACAATTTAAAAGGATTGTCAATGTTTGTAATACCAAAAATTTGAACAAACTCAAAGGAACGATGCACATCAGTTCAAGGAATAAAACTGAGGAATGTTTTGGATAAAAGTTGTAAAAAAGCTTCCTCAATGTTTTTGTTTAAGAAAATGGTAAAAAGTAGTTTATTGAAAAAATATGAAATTGTTTTGCATATTCTTTTGAAATCGGTTGTTCTTGGCACGGAGTCAGTTTTTGACTTGTTATGTTATATAATGCCTATTTAAGTTTGAATGTAATTTATGTATTTTATTTTACAAGTATTTTTTTTTTAAAGGAGCAGATGTTATAAGATTTTATCTTCTTTCTGCTTCCTTTCATTTTCTTTGTAAATTGTATTTTTTGTTTTGTTTTAATATTTACTCAATTTTACCTGAAAATGAATAAAGTTCAATAAAAATAAAAATAAATGTCCCTGGTTGGGATTCGATCCAGCAACCTTGTTGCTGAGAGGCAGTAGTTCTACCAACTGAGCCACTGTGCTGCCCAACTCATGCGAGATGAAGCTCAACTACTTCATGCTTCTTCAGGTAGAATAACATTTGGTTCTTCTCATCTTAATTTTAATTGTGAATTGGACGTTTTAGTGAGGTAGTGGTGAATCTCCGTTGGTATTTTAAACACAAAAGCTTCTCATTAAATTCCGAATGGAAGCCTTTAAAACAGAGCATGACATAAATACTGGAGCTAATTTAAGTAATAGCATATTAAGCTATTCAACTGGCTTCTCTTCGTCCTTTGAGCTGTAAGAACAATTGTTAAATGCTCCGCTTCCTTTTCCCGCCTTTCATCCATTTCCTGTAACAGCCTTTTATTTCCATCTAACGCCGGCAGAACCTCAGTCACATCTGGCGCAGCACTCTGCCATGAAACGCCGGGCTTGGCCCAGAATCAGCCAGCGCTCTGCCTGTGTGGCTTCTACTGGACATTTTCTGTGTCAGCTTTGACAGAGCTGAAGTACAGACACAGCAATGTTATATTTACTTTTTTATTTAGTACTTTAAATCAGAAACGTATTAAAATGGTACCGGTAATAAGCAACTTGATCCTACAGCCTATAGCACTTTGAGATTTTTATTAATGAAAAGTGCATTATAAATGGAATTCATTATTATTATTATTATTACAGCCTTTTGGCAATACTAACAGAATACTGTATAACCTACAGCTCATGACAGCATCATGTTTCACTGTTACATTTTTTTGTAAGAGAATAATTTAGGATGCAACACAGCAGTTTTAAAAAGTTGGTGCAGGCTATATTCTGACAGAATCTGTGTGTCCTTTTGTCAAACAGTGAACCTTATTTAACTGAGATCTACTGTAAAAGGTATAGTGTTGGTTATGTAGATCTCCATCAAGTTGCCTTTGTCTTGCGTGTGCATGTGATTGTACGTGCGTGGCGCAGTTGGCTGTCACAATGGCCCCTGCTTTCCTGTCATCGATGATAGATGGCTTAAAGGGTGTGTGACATGATTTTGGAACTATGCATAAAGTGGCACAACATATATATGTTGTATCATTCAACTATGTTTGTTTTTACAAGCAAAATGATAAATCTATGAAAATTTGATTTAAAAGTGATTTTAAAATTGGCGCCGTGTTTTGGCACGGGACATCCGGGTACTTACGCATGCGACGTCGTGACGTAGAGACATGAAGTTTCTGTCTGCCGCTGCTATTATTACGCATTGTCATTGTCTTCAATATCGCCTATTTTCTTTTGTATAACTTGAAAAATGCCGGTAGTTGTGTCGCATTTGGGTGTTCTAACATCACCAGCTCTGTAGACGACTACGATCGGGTTCCAGCCCTTCACCCTCTGAACTTTGCTCATCTGAAATGTTGGATTTCCCCTCGCACCACCTCTAAGACTCAAACAAATACTGGTGCAGACATAAATTAGAACCAGCTGTTTCTTGTTCAACACTCGAACTAACTTCGGCTTCCCAAACTGAAGACAAATCGCTCAAATCTTCACTTAAATTGCTTAAGATGGTCTAGTGGCAGGGCTTTTGACTACGGATCCGAAGGTCGCGGGTTCGCGTCCCGGCCACTACCCAGCTTGGGGTGTCTATGAGTGCACACCTATTTCTCCAGCTCCCCGGGCGCTTTCGGGCTGCTCACTGCACCACCTGGTAGGTGGTTGGGTTAAATGCAGAGACGAATTTCGTCTGTGTATGGGAACATACGCAGATGACAGGAAAAGACATTATTATTATTATTATTAATTCCTCGGTTTGTATATTCTCTGCCATAGTTATTTACAAGGTGCGTTCCTAACATTGCGTCATAAAAATGCGTCTGCATTTGACCCCTCCTTTCTCCACCCGAAAACTGTGACGCACGGCAGATAACTATTTTATTAAAAAATACTTTTATATATTAATTATTCGAAGCATCTGTGTACAAAAAAAATCAAAGCTGAGTAGCTACTCTGCCACTTTATGCATACAGTAGTTCCAAAATCATGTCACACAACCTTTAAGGGTCACAGACAGGTCAGGAATTAGCATCACAATACACTAAACCAACAGTACGAAGGCATTCACTCCAGGTTTGGGGAACGGCAAGAAATCTCAATGGGAAACCATTGCTTGCCGAAGTGAAGCCCTTACTTCTGATTACAAAAAAAAACAAAGGTATGCTGTTTCGATGGGACATTAATTCAATTAGTTTATTTCTATAAATCCAAATCACAATGAGTCATCTCAGGGCACTGAACAGAAACATTCACATACATTATAAAAGCCAGTTAGTGAAAGTTATCTAAGGAGCAGACTGTGTTGAATCTTCACGTCTCTTGTTCTGATATGGCACAAAGGAGACAGTGGAAAGGAAAAACTCCCTTTTAACAGGAAGAAACCTCCAGCAGAACCAGGATTGGCGTTTGCATGATATCCATTTAAATTTAAATTGGCTGAGTATGAATGAACACAGCAGCATCAAATAAATTGGCAGCATGAGATCAGCAGCATGGATAATCAGCAGCACATATCAACAACCAAGTGGCATTACAATGATTTTGATTTATTTATTTATTTATTTATTTATTTAAAGGACGAAACATTATGTGTCCGCAAATGACCAGATCTTCATTCTGGAACAGAGTTGTGAAATAAACAAGGGCTCCTGAAACAGTTTGCATGTGAACACAAGGCTAAAATGATTTTTTTTAAATACATTAAATAAAATTAAAAAAAACATTGTATATCCACAAAGGGTCGTTCATGGACGGGGCTTCACACTCTTACGTGAAAACCTTCCCGACGCCTGTGTGTGGAAAAAATATAACTTTAGCTTCATCCTCTTATAAAGTGTCATGTATGGGTTTCATTCGGTTATTTACTCTGTAACTAGAGAGTCTACGTCCAAAACATGAAACAAACACTTTATTGTAGTGGGTACAGTGTGCTTTCATAACTCTGTGGCTTTTAGCTTGTTAATTTTACACTAGAACACAATAATTATAGGACTCTTTTAGCATACTGTAATTTAAATAGAAGTTCCCACACGGACTTTGTTTCACACATATCTGGGTGTTCCAATTTTAGCTTGAGAAAAAAAAAATCTGTTCAATCCTCTGCTACGCAAAAAAAAAAGCTAAAAATATAAAAAGCTGCCCGTCACAGAATTAATAAAGCACAAGCAGTATAAGTAAGCAGTAAGAAGTACTTGTAGATGCAAATTATTTAATTTTAAAGAATTATTGGTCAAAAAACACAACAAGGCAAAAAAAAAAAGGATGTTTTCTTTGTGTTTTCACAAAACCTTTTCCTGACAGGCCTGGCTGGGGTTCCTTCTTCCTGCCTCAGTGTGACTTTTGTTGGGACAAAATGGGCATGAGGGTTCAAAGTCAACCTGCTGCTGTTACACCTAATCCAAGCTCACAGACAGGCTTATCTTTAAACCCATAACATTTAGCCATTGTGTGGAAAGGTCTAATGTATTCTGTAACTTTGAGAAAAATATCGTCATACACCAAAGCACTGCCGAGTATCAGGACTCTTCCTTTTTTTTTTTTTGCCAAAAAGTGATATGATTTACTGGCATTATAATAAACTGGTAAAAACAGTAGTGGTTCAAGAGCCTTTGAGTTATTCATTACAACACTTCAGTATAAGTGATATATATATACAGGGAGTCCTCGATTTACGGTGCCCTCGACCTACGGCAACTCGAACTTACGGCATAAATCATAATTAATAAAAATATGAAATATAATTAAAAAAAATATATATATATTTTTTATGTTCTTTATTTCATGTGTACAGCACTTTGTTGCAGCTGTGGTTGTTTTAAATGGCTTTATAAATAAAGTATTATTATTAAAATTATTATTTATTTATTTTTAACCCGAATTACGCAACTTCCGGTATTATCCGGTAGTTTCCGGTCGCAATGTTTTTAGCTTCTGTTAGCTCATCAGCCGTACCGTGTTGGTTCAGAGGTTGCTTCGCGCGGACACATTACCTCCAGCTGAATGGGGGTTTTGTGGTTGGATGGATATACGAAGGGAAAAGACGCTGTGGAACGCGTGAAGCATTAGACAGCTTAATGTGACCGGACAACCACCACCTAACATGCTAACGTTAGCTCCACTGGAGACAGGACCCGACATGCCGCGGAGACGCCTGCTGCAGCCGTTAGCTCGCCTGATGCCTTTTAGCCTCAGATGTTTGATGGACACTGAACTAACATGCTAAAACACGGAGAAAGCTGCGCAGCCTTTTTGGAGGGACGACACCGAGCTAACAAAGGGCTAACGTGCGTAGCTATGGAGTTGCTAATGCTAACGCGGCGTGGAGCCTGCTGGAAAGAGAAACGGCTCCAAGTAAGTTATTAAATATTTTTTCCTTCATGATTGCGCCAAATGTATGGAGTTAACATGCTAACAGTCCTTCCTGTAAACAGTTTGGACCGCGTGAAGCAGTATGAAGCTGCGGAGCTCGGACGTGCAAGAGCTAACATGCTAAAAGACGAAGACAGGCTTGAACCAGCTCAAAGTAAGAAATTAATAATTTTATTGATCAAAATGTACCCTGTATATGTTTTTTGATAATTATTTACTACACTGTGTTAGGTGTGTTAGGATAGGTGAAGTGCTTGGTAACTGTACAGTAATGTATATGTACGTGTAGGCTCGGGTGGTCCTCGACTTACGTCAAAATCGGGTTACGAACGGCCCGTAGGTCCGGAACTTGTTCGTAAGTCGAGGACTCCCTGTATATATATATTTTTTTACCAAATCATTTAGCTTTACTGACAGTCATCTCTGTATGAATAGCAAACTTTATTTTTAAAACAGGCATTATCCAAAAACTGTGCAGCCAATTATTAAACGACTTAATAAAAGAACATGTTTTTTTGATTGACTGAGTTTAATTCTCTACATTTAGACAGGCGGTGTAATTTAAGACCTCCTTGCACTGTCAATTTAAATATGCATTTTGGTAACTTCATGTCTCGTGTCATTCAGCCATAAAAACATTTATTTCATTTGCAGCATTTGTGCATTAAAAAAGTAGCATATTCAATTGGGTTTGTATAAAATGTAATTCTGCTAATAGTTATTACAGGTTTTGAAACTTCAAAGCATTGGTTTAAAATTTTCACCCCAAACTTTTAAAATACAGTCACAAAAATTAGGTTTTCCGTATAATGCAGTGAGCAACTGTAATTAACAGCTCTTTAAAAATCCATTTTTTCTCTGAACACCAAAAAGAAATCAATACTTAACTTCAAATGACCTTATCGAGCTAGATAAAAGGCTTTATTACAGGGGCGGGGTCAGGAGCGGTTGAGCTAATGTGTTAGCTGAGCGGCGGGGGATTAAAGGTGAGGCGTTCTCTGAAAATCTTACAAGACATCACAAAGCAGCGGGTCACTAACCCAAGCCTTCCTGGAGACACTGAGGGGATTACAGCACCAACCTCTGCTGACACAGACGTAAAGACAGGTTCTTTATCACTCTGCAGCTCCAACCCATTCGGTTTCCTTCCTCCCAGCTTTCTGCCTCTTAAACAAGCCCACAACTAAAACCTACTTGTCCCAACTCACTACAGTTTACTCACAGGGGACCAATTAGCACAGCTGGGTCTTGTCTGATTCACTCAATCAATTAGGAGCCACTGTGTTTATCATCACATACATTACTGTAGAAGCTATCCTGGACATTGTGTTGAGCTCTGCCTCCCAGGAGAGGCAAAGAGATGACATATATGACCAGGGAACGAAGCCATAGTTGGACAGGCTGCAGGACTAATCTGAAAGGACTGTTGTAATTATGAGTCTCCCGAGGAGCTGGCTTTGTGGCAAGTCCGATGTGTGAACACGGTGCTAACAGTCAGGAAGGTGCCCTGGCCTCCTTCACTCGACAAGGTAAGACACGGAGTTGGATCAATATTTTCAATCTCTCAGGATCAATTCAGCATCCGAGCACAAAGCAAGACATGCAGGATGTGACCAATATGTAAGAATGAGAAGTCAAACTCTGCACGTGACGGCTCTCATGTTCTACATTGTTTAATGATCATTAACTCAAGAACACGCTGTCCTGTCTTAAAGTTAATGTTTAATATCAGTTTAAAGAAAGGGAAAGGGTAAAATGGAAAGGGTAAAATAGTAAGTAAGCTTTATTTATATAGCACATTTCACAGACGTGAGTCACAAAGTGCTTTACAAAAGGAAAAATAAAATCGTAAAATCACAGAAGTACTATACAAAAAGGTAAAACATAACAAACTCTAAAATCAATGTACAAAATTAACCAAAAGCCTGTCTGAAGAGATTTGATTTTTATTAATTCAAAGACAGTTTCATCAGATACAAGAATACAAGTAGGATAAAATGAAGGGAGCAGAAAGAAGATGAAATCTTATTATATCTGCCCCTTATTTCACAGTTTGTTCAACCAATGATAACCTTCAAACTACATCACAAAATGAATAATTCTACTTAATTTTTCTAACTGTAATATACAAACTACATCACAAAATGAATAGTTCTACTTAATTTTACTAACTGTAATACACAAACTACATCACAAAATGAATAATTCTACTTAATTTATCTAACTGTAATACACAAACTACATCACAAAATGAATAATTCTACTTAATTTTTCTAACTGTAATACACAAACTACATCACAAAATGAATAATTCTACTTAATTTTCTAACTGTAATACACAAACTACATCACAAAATGAATAATTCTACTTAATTTTTCTAACTGTAATACACAAACTACATCAGAAAATGAATAGTTCTACTTAATTTTTCTAACTGTAATACACAAACTACATCACAAAATGAATAATTCTATTTACACAAACACACTAAGTTACATCATATATAGTTTTTGAGCAAGTCCTTTTTGACCTTTTTCTTAAATGTATACATTGATTTTGCATTTTTAACATCACTCTCCAGAGCATTCCACAATCGAACTCCCTGAATTGAGGTAGACCGTCCCTTTAAGCTGGTTCTGAATTGTGGTTTGATGAATATCTCTAGTCTTAAGACTGTTTTTAAATGCATCTGTTGACTCGGAGCAGCGCATTGTTAGAGGGAGAACGTTCCAGAGCCTCGGAGCCACCACTTGAAATGCTCTATCGCCACGAGTTCTAAAATGAGTTCTGGGAACTGTCAGCAGTAGCTGATTGGAAGACCTCAGAGTTCTAGATGGACAAAGAGGCTTCAAAAGGTCCAATATATATTTAGGAGCCTCACCATGTAGTGCTTTGAAAGTTAATAATAAAATTTTAAAATGAGCCCTAAAATGAATTGGGAGCCAGTGTAGAGAGGCCAGAACCGGAGTGATATGAGCTTTTCTGGGTTCTAGTCAAAAGCCTGGCTGCAGCGTTTTGCACAGATTGAAGGGAAGCTATGGAGGATTTACTAATCCCCACTAAAAGGCTGTTATAATACTGTATTTTTCGGAGTATAGGTCGCACCAGAGTATAGGTGGCATTGTCCAATTTTTGCCAAAGAATTGGAAAAATCCATATATAGGTCGCACCTGAGTATAGGTCGCACCTACGTCAAAATGTGGACCGTGTTTAGCTCTGCTGCAAATGTCTCTTCCACAGGAGCGCACAGCAAGGCTTTTAAGAAGATTAACACTTAAAAACAATTAATTGTTTGATAAAAAATATAGCAAATATGTGTCTGAGCTGAACTTTTCTTTAATAAATGAATAATTTTAGCAGGATAAACACCTAAAAATATATATTTGTTAGCTGACATTATTGTAAGAGTGTGTCTCAGTTTAATTTTTGTTAATAAATGATTACAAATCAGCTTATTTTATAAAAAGCCATATATAGGTTGCACCTGACTATAGGTCGCAGGCCATGAAAAAATGATAAAAAGCTGCGACCTATACAGTACTCTGAAAAATACGGTAGTCTAAACGAGACGAAATAAAAGCATGGACAACAATTTCTAATTCTTTCTGTGATAAAATAGCTCGTAGCTTCGAAATATTCCTTAAATGATAAAAACAGTTGTGAACTAACAATTTGCAATGATTGTCCATTGAGAAAGAACTGTCAAAGAGAATAGGTTGAGTTGCTGAAAACGACCATTGATAACAAAACAGCGTATCTTTTTATCTTTTTTTTTTTACTTTTAACTCTCGTAGAAATTTCATGACAGCATGCAAGAAAAGACTGTCAGGCTTTGCAGAAGTTTAATGTTTTCAATTTATTTTGCCAATGTAAACCTTGTTTTGGGGAGAAATGCTCTTTGCTGCATGATCTGAAGGACATCTTCATGATGACTGTGACATGGGCATGGGTAATTAGGATCAGACCACAAAACGGCATCAATGTTTATCCTGTATGGCCATGGCTACAGACCTTCTTTGTTTCCAGGGTTGCTGTTCTGAAGAGATGACGGTCTGTGTCAGCAGTGCAGTCTAGTCCCTGTGCTCCGGTGACATAATAACAGAGGCATTCTCATTCCAATTTTATTATTACACAAAAATCTGTTTCAGTCTCATAGAAACAAAAGTGCCCCGTCAATGGACTATTATGAAATCAGGAGGAAAGCTCGTTTTTCATGAACAGAGGGCTAAACGTGTCACTGCATCTTTAAGAAACCGGAGTCTGGTTGTGTTTTTGTCAAACAAAAGCAGCCTATTGGGAACGTGCAACCTGAAACCAGAAGCCTGGCTCAGAGGGCCTCGCGCAGACCTCAGAGCGGGGACACACCCCGAGTGCTCCTGATCCTGACGGCTAACCCTTCACTGCAAACACACACTCACTTCAGATCTTAGGGATCACTTTCTTTCCTAATGTAAATAAATTAAAACTCATAAACTGACATGTTGGTATTAAAAAGTAATTGATAAAACTACTAACAAAGACTATCATTGAGGGAAAAGTTGACATTTTAAGCCCATTTGTTCATGTATAAAAGGAAATGCAGCGTCAGCATTGCTTATACAGTACTCTGCAAGCACCCCCCGAGCCCCTCGCACAACTTGAGGCTGTTGCTACTAAAAACTCACAATAATCACAACAAATTATGCTTGACCACAACATAAACATGAGAAAGGCTTAAATTTAGTCTCCTGAACAAACGAGAAACTTCGGATGTTATCAGTCCATTAAATGTCTGTTATTACGGTAGTGGTTATCATCTCCATATGTAGCGGTGAGACTGGCCCATCTACCGTACTTTTCGGGGTATAACACGCTCCTGTGTATAACACGCTTTGTCCAATTATTGTAAATAAAATGGAAAAATCCATAAATAACACGCTACGGCGTATAAGACGCATCTATTATGCGTCACCGCTACCTACGCGACGCGTCAGCGCCTCATTTGCCCTGCTGAAAATGGCGGCCAAAGAAGCGAGCGAGCACCGAAGGACTTCACAACATTAACACAGTAAAAACAATTATTTCTTTGTGAGAAAAAAAAAAATTCTTAGCTGACATTATAGCACAATGGTTCCTGAGCTTAACCGTTCCTTAATCAATTCACGAAATGGTCAAATCTGCTAGATTCTAAATTGTTTCGGTTTGACTTCTTCCAAAACAGTCTTGTACACTACTAAAATAAATTATAAAAAATTGAATTTGATCTAAAAGGTCTTCTTCAGCTAACAGTGTGTAAATGACCACCAAATAATTACGCTCTGTAAGTTTCAAGAAAATCCGCGGTGTGGTTTATGAGTTACAGTATCTTGCTTAAAAAAACAGCTAACAACACAGCTAACAGCAGCTACATCCAGAGCAGGAGGCGGGCAGCGACAGAGTCAGTCCGACCAGAGGAGGCTTTTTTCGGACACATGAGCTAGAAACGGTCTGGAAGTGGTACTGCACCATTTTTTTGCCCAAAATGAAAAATGGCGATATCAGAGCCAAAAATGTGTCTAAAAATATGGGGGGAAAAATCCATAAATAGCACGCTTCGGTGTATAACACGCAGGACATTCAAATGAGTAAAAAAACTGCGTGTTATACCCCGAAAAGTATGGTACATCCTAGTAGGTTTAAAGGTACGTTGTTATCGTTATTATCGCTGATAATAGGCAGCGTCTCGCCGGGGTAAACCAGGAAATGTCTTTGTCAGAGAGAGAGAGAGAGTCAGAGAGTCTTTATTGTCATTTGCACCGCATGTGGTACATGTGATGAAAACGAGATTATGTACACGGGGTCCCAGTTACATCCAACAACAAATGCAAGAGAAAAACAGTAATAACATCTACCCGTTACATCCAACAACAAATGCAAGAGAAAAACAGTAATAACATCTAGAACTAACTAAGAAAAACATCAACTAGTAATACACTAAGCTTAATATAGTGGGAATAAACAGCAGCACTAACATGAGTTTGTATCTACCGTACTTTGAATATTGATGAATATTGTATGGGTTTTTCAGCTTATATAACCCTTTTCCTAAACCTAACCTTACACCTGACCCAGAGGACCAACCCTAAACTTAACCCACTCACCCTTGTGCCTGAACCTAAACACGTAGCTAAAAACGGAGCCTATTATCATCGCTACCAATGCTAACAATGTACAGTACCTTTAAACCTAGTAGGACGTACAGGAGGGGCAGTCTGACCGCTACTTCTGGGGATGATAATAACTAATAACGGGCATTTAATGGTTGATAACGTTCAAAGCGGGTGAACAAACTCATAAAGCAAGGGAG
>JBBPBX010008403.1:0-33166 GCA_038048925.1 Garcialebias charrua | reverse complement strand
ATATATATATATATATATACATATATATATATATATATATATATATATATATATATATATATATATATATATATATATATATATATATATATATATATATATATATATATATATATATATATATATATATATATATATATATATATATAATATATATATATATATATATATATATATATATATATATATATATATATATATATATATATATATATATATATATATATATATATATATATATATATATATATATATATATGTATACATATATACTGTACTGTATATATATATATACTGTATATATGTGTGTGTTTTTAATAAACCTCTTTAATATTTTTAAATGTTATACAGAGTATATTAATATTGTACTTGTGAATTTTAGAGGCTTCCCTTTCTCTGGCTATATTTGATCTCAAGCCATTTACCTTGAGCCATTTGACCTATACACTTGTGTTTTTGATCACTTTTAATTTCATAACTTGAGTGTAGTGATTTGCATTTTTACATGTTAAAATGTCTGAATGTATTTATTTTCATAAAACTTGCCTAAAGATAAAAGAGGTGGCAATTTAAGTTCAAGTTGTCTCAGTTTCTGACACCATTTGAAATTTCATGACCAAGGTCAGAAAGCAACATCCACAAACAAACACATTAATTTAGACCTCGTTACGTTTTCAGGAGGTGTTTGTTCAAATGTAAGAGACAGAAATGGCATACACTCACTTTTATAGCATATTCTGCTTCCTGTTTGCATTTGTACGTGACGAGTAACATACAGGTGGCCATTGGCCACGGCCCCACATCACCTATACAAACATAATTACAAGGCAGGCCAAAGTCAGATTTTTTTATTTTTTTTATTTTGTATGTGAAGGATTTGTAAGGAGATTCATTACACACAGCGTTGGAAAGTACAGGTGTGTTTTTAGAACGTGACCTTAAATGAAAAAAGAACAAGTAGAAGGCTTAAACGCCCACAGTAATTGTACTGTATGACAGAGGCTGAGTGAAGAGTAGACAAAGCAGTAAAAAAAGCAGTAGAAAATCCCACAAGGTTTGTTATAATGAGTGAAGGAGAATGAATTAAGAAAAAATGACTAATCAAAATTATCACCTACAATAGCTACATTCTTAAGAAAAAAAATTTGAGTCTAGTTTCTAATTTCGTTTGATAAAAATGTTTTAGCTTAAATGCAAATAATAAAAACACACTTGTGCTGTGCAAGAGTGAGCATTTGGTACAAAACAGCAGAGCCACAAGCAGGCTGAAGAATCATCCATGTTCGGAGTTTGCCGCTCTGTGGCTCACTGTGACTGAAAGCGTGGCATTGTTGGAGGATAGACTGGACTTCTGCAGCTTTGGAAAATAATCTACCTGGATTATTGAGCATGCATCAGGATAGTTGGAAAATAACATTTCAAATAACAACAATGGAAAAAAGAAATGTGTTGATGGAAAAAAAAACTCCTCTATGCTTGATACCACCTCAATATCCACAAGTGTTAAATCAGAAAGGCATCATTTCAAGTCAAAAGTCAAAGTCAAAGTCAACTTTATTGTCAGATCTGCAATATGTACTGTACAGGACATACACAGGACCGAAATTGCGTTTCTCTCAGTCCCTCGGTGCAACAGTAAACATCTAAACATTGAAACACTGAAACATATAATAATAGACATAAGCATAAAATAGTAAAACTAACACTGTCCTGAGTTTTTGCATAGTGGTATAAGAGTATGAAAATTTACACCGACTCTAAAACTAAAACATTAAACATTTAATGAACATAATATTGTCCTGAGTTTTTGCATACTAGTATAAAAAAGAGTATAAAAAGTATAACTAAAATAAACTAAAGGTTTCTAGCATTGACATTTGCAACATGACATTTGTAGCTATCGAGGGTCCAGGAAGCTGCAGGGTCTTCCCAAAACTCTTGACTGGAATTTTATTTTTTTATTGTCCAAAACAATTGCAGATGCTGAGCTGATGCATATCAGTGAGGATAATATTACATAAATTGTAAATAAATAAATAAATTGCTGTTTGGAGGGGCTATTATATGAGATGGAACTGCTGAAGCATTTTTCCATGCCCATTTTTAACTAATTTGAAATACAGTTTCTATCGTGTTTAATATTTGTGCAACATGCTATTACGTTTGGTGCATGTTTAGGTCTCTAATAAGACAAATCATTTGGGAAAACAAGGAATAAATGCTAGGGTTACAATACAACCACCCTCACCATTTTCAAAGAAACAAACATCTCCTTCAGGAGCAAGAGCTTTTATTGATAAAATGTGCTCTATGTATTGTACATGTGTCACCAGAAAATTTGGAAATATAAAAAATATATTGCTATTTAAAATGTAAAATTATATATTTTTTTACTAATGTCAGACAAATTTCAAGGACTGACATCAAAGCCATTTGGAAACACGAAGACTTATCTTTAGCAAATAAGAGAAAATTGGATTGTTACTGAATGCTGTGATCGTCCTTCCACCACCCAACAAAACAAACCCATACACTTTACAATAAGGCTCCCCTGATGGCTATAAATAGTCTATAGATGCATTAATAATTCCTCTGTAAACACTTTAAAAATCATTAATAACTGCTTATTAATTCCTCTATAAACTATAAATTGTTAACTGCTTATGAATTCTCTATAAACACTTTATAAATCATTAATAACTGCTTATGAATTCCTCTACTGTATAACACTTTATAAATCATTAATAACTGTTTATTATGCATTAATTAAGGGTGAGAAAGAGACAAAACGGACCAGTTTCTTGCCAAACTGTGAGCCAAATCTGTTTATTTATATATTTCATTTAGAGTTGTTTTATTAAACATTTCAGACTAAGTTAATACCTTATAAGCATTCATTCATTCAACCTTTATTTAAACAGATAAGTCACATTGAGCCTTGATGACTCATTTACAAGTGAGATCTGTTGGACAGACAATAAAACTGGTGAAAAATAACACATAGGGTTTGAAGACAAAAAAAAATCCTAACACATTTTTGACCTCTGAAGTTTAAAAATGTGGTAATGAAAAAAAGTATTGCACACAAGCACATGATGACGCCGACATTACGCAGAGGGCAGGGAGACTCAAAGGCGGTTGAGCAGCCAGCTCATTGATCTGTAAACACTCATTGGGGGAGGGGGGGGGCTGCCGAGGTCGGCCAGAGGCGAGAGTCCTGAAATGATGACAGAATGTTTATTCAGCTGGGCTCCTCTGAAAAGTCCGTGGAATTCCTCAGTAGCAGGTTTGGGAGGCGGGTGAGAGCATCTGGTTTACAAAACTTCTCAGGTCTGTTGAGATAAGATGGCCTATCAAGGCCAGTCGGGGAGCCGAATGTCAGATAGGCACGATTGTTTTGGGAACAGGCAGAACTTTAATGACAACTACCTTCAGTCTGTGTCGGTCCACTCGCTTCCGAAAATGTCCAAATTAAAATGACCACTCCAGTGGAACGTGTCTGAAAAAATCCACGAGATCTAATCCATTCAGCCAAAAGTCTGGGTTCTCGAGACATGAACCAAGCCATCATGTAAGGCAGGCAGCCTGACCAGGTCCAGATTAGCTGCCGACGTCGTCCTTGTGTGTTGATAGACCAGGAACCAGCCGAATCCAAAAAGCAGGAACCAGTTATCATAAATCCAATTACCGTATTTTCCACCTGATAATTTGCACCTTTCTATAAGTCGCTTTGTCCAATTATTGGCAATAAATTGAAAAAATCCATAAACATGTTGCACCTTTATTTAAATCGCAACTATTATGCGTCACCGCTACGCGACAAGTCAGCGCGTCATTTGCCCTGCTGAAAATGGTGGCCACAGAAGCATGCACGGAAGGACTTTTAACAAGATTAACACGGTAAAAACAATTATTTGTCTGCTGAAAATTATAGCAAAGATGTGTCTTAGCTTAACCGTTCCTTAATAAATTCACGTAATGGTCAAATCTGCTACATTTAAATTATTTTGCCTTGACGTCTTTCAAACGGTCGCGCGCTGCGAAAATAAATTATAAATAAATCGAATTTGAGCTCAAACAACTCCAACAGCTAATAGTTTGTAAATGACCACCAAGTAATTACTTTCTGTAAGTTTAAAGAAAATCCGCGGAGTGGTTTATGAGCTATTTGCTAAAATGTACATGGAAAAACAATGAAGCCAGCCGTGACACATTTATGCCCATAAAACATCGAACTTTATCTCAAACAATTCCAACAGCTAACAGTTTGTAAATGAACACCAAATAATTACTTTCTGTAAGTTTAAAGAAAATCTGCCGTGTGGTTTATGAGCTATTTTGCTAACAAACACTGAGCTAACAGTATCTCATACCTCCAGAGCAGGAGGCCAGTCTGCGACAGTCAGTCCGACCAGAGGAGGCTGCCGTCGGACACATGAGGTGGGAACGTTCGTGTACCCTAGCGGACAAAAGTGGTACTGCACAATTTTTTGCCAAAATGAAAAACGGTCAAATCTGAGCCAAAAATTGGTCTAAAAATATAGGAAAAAATCCATAAACAAGTCTCACCTCTCTATTAGTCGCAGGGCATGCAAATTAGGCAAAAAGGTGCGACTTATAGACCGGAAATTACGGTAAATATGCGTCCTTAATATCCACAGATGACAGCAGAGATAGACACATCACAAGTCTTCCAAGTCGATGAGATATCCAGCTGTGTGCATGTCAACAGGACAAATCAGCTCACCTACAGCCTGTCTTCTTTTTGAAGAAATGTTATCAGTTGTGTTGAGGGACCAACTGACCAAATTAAAGTCCATAGTTATGATTCGGAATATTTTGTAGAAGAGAGGCTCTCAGACAGTTTCACAGACAAGACAAATCAAAAGCAAAGCGGAGACCGAGCGGAGACGTCCTGCCCTTGAGAAGAGCAAGTGTTGAATACATCCTAAAAAAAATTTGGTTTACAAATGCTTATTGTGCTTACAAGGTAGTAACTTAGTCTAAAATGTTTAATATAACAACTCTAGATGAAATATATAATGCGTAATGTGTACTGTATTACTTAGAAAATTAGAAAGAGTTAGTCATTTTGTACTGTTGGTTGAATATTATTATTGTTTAATCTGATTGTTGGAAAAAAGGGGCAGATATAATACGATTTATACTTCTTTCTGCTACCTTTCATTTTTTTATATTTTGTACATTATCATTTATGGGATTGTCTTGTATTGTTTCTTCAGTAAAAAAAATGAACACATTTAATAAACATAAACATAAAATATATAGGTGAACAGATTTGACTCACTATTTGGCAAGAAACTGTCAGTTTTGTCTCTGTCACACTTAATTAATGCATAATCAGCAGCTATTAATGATGTATAAAGTGTTTACAGCAGAATCAATAACATATCTATAAACTATTTATTAGCCATCTACAAGGGGAGCCTTATTGTGAAGTGGTACCAACAAGCCCAACATTTAACAAACCTTCTTCTCTTTAGTGGACAGTGAAGTCAGGAGTTATTACCTCACTGTTTTCTGCAAGTTGTCTGTACCAGGCTCTAGCCACCACGCTAAATGACCTGAAATTCTCGTGCCATTATTCAATAAAAAGCACTCTCCCTCTGTCACTATAAATCACACAGAGCGGAGACGCCCACAACGCCTCTGAGAACTGAGAAGAAATGGATCTGATCTCGCAGAAGATGTTTGGCAGCAAAAGCATTGTGAGACTCGTCTGCTGGCCACTGAAAATCTTGATGAGCGCACGCCATGCAGCCTTGGAAAGAGTGTGTGTGAATGTGTGCAAAGGTGAGGAAAATATTGAAACAAGAATAAAAGTGAAGAGACCACTTTCACCATGATGCATGAGGAGAGGTCAGAGCTGCTCATGTGTGGGAGGTGCAGGGCTTTCAGGGAAAGAAAAAAAACAGCATTGGTGAAAGTAGTGCTAGTCACTGAGTACACTTCACTTGTTAGCGGGAGACTGCAGGATTTATTCTATTTAAATATTTTTAATGAGAACATTTATTTTTGCCTTCAAAATTGTGAGTAAATTTCTTGTCTGTGTGTGCAAGCGATGCTTGGTTTCTTTCATGTTGTCAGAGTCGATGGTCTGAGTCATCGTTCCAAATGAAAACACTCCACACTGTTTGGCAGTCGTATTTAAACACACCACAGCTAGTGAAGCTGTTTACTTACTACAGCTATTGAGAAAGGGATAAGTCATTTTTAACATATATTTGAATATAAACAATACCAGAAATTTGAAAGTTATTGAGGCATATAAACCAAACTGACAACGTTGAATAAGCAGATTTTTAATGTTTGGATATTCAATTTATTTTCATTAAAGGACAAATTCGGTCATATTGCAGTGGGTATTTGTCTGGACCAGCCGTTTGTCTGTTCTTTCCTGACCTCTCTAACCCCTGCCAGTCAAGGCAGATGGCTGCCCATCCTTAACATGAAATGATTCTGCTGGAGGTTTCTTCTTGTTAAAAATGAGTTTTTCCTTTCCACTGTCACCAATGAGCTTTTCAGGATGAGAAACTGCAACAGAGAGGAGTTTTGACGCAAACTGTTGGCTTCTTTAGACAGATAACTTTTACAAATTGGCCTTTTGTAATGTATGTGAATGTTTTTGTGCAGTGACCTGAGATAACGTTTGTTGTGAATTGGTGCCATGTAGATAAATTTTAACTGAATTGAATTATTTGTATAAAAGTTGTAAACAATCGTTGCAGATAGTTTCTTGAACAATCTCCGTTTAGAGAAATAAAAACTCATTTTGACCGGAATGAACAGTTAGTCTGAAGGAAGCTCAAAACAAATGGGATTATAGCCATTTTAAAAGTTACAAATACAAAACTTTCACAGCAACACATATTTGCATTATATAATTAGATGCAGTGGTGGCTGATGGAGTTTTCTCCAGGGTGGGCTATAAGTGTGCAAAGTGGAAATGTCCATTGTTTCATCAGTATGAATGGAGACAAAGTCTGCACTCCTGATTTCTTCAATGATGCTCGCTCTCTGAAAACTGGCAGCATACAATCAAGGAGTTCATTCTGCACAGATGTTCCCTTAAACACAGTGGCAGTCTGCAGATGCTCATGTAGAACTGCATCCAGTGATGCTACAAAATCCACCAATCCTGTAAAAACACTCAGATTTCCTGAGCTTTCACTTTCATCATGGCCACGCAGGGCAAGTTCAAATGCACTACAGAACTTGACAGTCTATTATTTTTGATAGAATGTGCCGGTTTTGTCAACCTCTCATTGGGCTTGTGGATCCCTACCCTGTAGCCTTCATCAAGCTGAGATGAAAGGTTGCAGTGCATTTTCCATGTGGATCCCACATTGTTCATGCTTCTTTGCCTTTTCAAAAAAATGCTTTAAATCAATCATACCTGTCTTAATCCATGCTGGGTCGGATCTTGATGTTAAAAAAGGAGACAGGGAAAGCAGAATAAAGCATTAGCCTTGCTACATGCAGTTAGCCAAGCCTTGTTGCTAAACCAGGTCCTGGAAAAAGAGAGAGTGTACTGTCTCCCTCTGTCTTTGGACTACTGATTAATTGTGTTGTTCGACCCACTGTGGGAGGGTGATGATATACAAATCAAGCTGTATTCAGCTCTGGGCGCAGGAGAGGTGCGCCCCAGAATGGTTCTATCTCTTGTATTGAAGAGGAGCTACTGCACACTGTACAACTTTTAACAAGAGTGAATGGACTGTACTTATATAGCACCTTTCTATCTCATCCAGATACTCAAAGCACTTTACCCTACAATATGTGTCTTCATTTACCCATTCATACTGCACTTTATTAGATCGCTACAAAGCTAATTGCTGGGCATTCATATTCATGAAGTTTCCGCATTCATTACATCTAGGCTCGATTACTGCAATTCACTTCTGCTTGGCGTCAGTCAAGCCACCATTGCACGATTACAACTGGTTCAGAACGCAGCTGCCCGATTTTTAACCAGCACACGCAAAAGAGAGCACATTACACCAGTCTTGGCCTCCCTTCACTGGCTACCGGTTCATCTTCGAATCCAATTCAAAATTCTCATGTATGTCTACAAATCGCTGAACAGTCTCGCCCCCGCCTATCTCTCGGATCTGATACACCCATATGTCCCTCCACGTGCTTTGAGGTCAGAGGATCAGGTACTCTTAATAGTTCCAGAAACTCGCCTTAAGCGCAGGGGTGACAGGGCGTTCTCTGTAGCAGGCCCAAGACTCTGGAACGAGTTACCGCTGCTCATCAAACAGGCCCCCTCCCTCTCAGTTTTCAAATCCCGGTTAAAAACTCACTACTACTCCATCGCTTTCAATGCCAGCTGATTTGTATTGGATCGTTTTATTTATGATCTGCAATGTTTTTATGTTTTTCGTGTTGTACTTCATTGTCTGTGTTGCCTGTTGCGTGTTTGTTTGTCCAGCACTTTGTGTGGACTTGTTCCTGTTTAAAGTGCTTTATAAATAAAATGGTATGGTATGGTATGGTAATTGAACAAATCGTTCTAAAGAGACTAATCAGTGCTTTGAGATCACATTCATACACTGATGGAACACACATCAGAGGTAATGAAGGATTCAGTGTCTTGCCCAGGGACACTACGGCATGTGACTGCTGGTGGATTCGAACCCCCAACTCTTGCACTGGAGAACGACTGCTCTAACCACTCAGCCACAGCCTCCCACATAAGATAAGGGCAATCTGTTTTGGACAAACCCTTACAGACACACTTCCAAAGTGAATTGCTGCCATCTCACAACAGTTAAAGGACAACACCCACCATGACAGTAACAATTCACCATATTGGACAATTACTGTAGTAGAATATGATGTCTATTTTCATTTTTGCAATTGGGCCAGGCGAGCGTTAAAAACAAAACAAAAAAACAACAACCGAGTCCCGGATGAATCCGGAAACCCGGCCGAAGATTGCCGAAGTGTGAAATCACGTCATTGAAGGCTCCACCCAGAAGGCAGGAGTGAGTTCGCCATGGAGGTTTATGAGAGAACTGCAGTTGATCGTGTCCTACGTGGATGCATGATCTCTAAATATTTCCTGGTGCAGTTGTGTTTACAGCTGGACCAGCGCTCCGTTTTTATTTATTTATTAGAACTTTTTAATAAGATATAACACCGCTGCGGTTAAAACGCTGCTCTCAGTCACTCCTCTGCCCGCTGCCTCGGAGCCAGCTGCGCGTCTTCTCCCGGCTGCGTTCTGCTGGTCACCTTTGAAGTTCCTTCGCGCTGCGGTTAAAACTGTTGCTGCTCTCACACTGCTCCTCTGCCCATGAGAGGAGCCAGCCGCGTGTCGTCTCCCGGCTCCGCGTTGCTCGGCTCCGCGTATCTCAGCCTTGCGGGGAGCACGCACGCTCAGAGCTCCTCTGCGGCTGCCTTTTTAATTCTGTCCTCCCGACCTGGCTGTCAGGTCACGTGGAGAGAATAAAAAGTGGGTGCACGCTCAGAATATGACATCAGTGAGTGACTGCGGGATTAATCAACATGCAGATTTATTAACAAGGGAATATTAAATATGTTTCGCTTTTTTTCCCCTCTGAGCAGCGGAGGAAGGTGTTGCTGCTGTGCTGATCAGCAGACAGTTGTACAATTATTACTGAGGAAATATTAAAATGACACAACACGACTACTTGTAAAAGTCTGACGTTTGTCCCACACATCGTTTTTATTAGTTGTATTCTCTGGTCAGAAGTTGATGCATGCTTGTTATAACTCCGCCTATAACTCCAAGGCGGAAACTTCAGTGATGTCAATGCCCATATATGGAGAGGGGCAGATTTTCCCGGAGCTGCATGCTAAAATCTGCTATAAATCATGAAATAACACATTTAGCTTTATTTCTCTACAATATAAATAAACGCTCCTGTTTTATTTTTAAATACACTAATAAATATTAATGGCGATGCAATTTGAAAACATGGTGGGTGTTGTCCTTTAATATAACAAAGCTGGCATGAACTGTTGAGAGAATTTAGAGGTGGAAACTGTTTTAAGATGGCAGCAATCCAATTTAGGCGTGATTGCATTTAGACTAGCCCTTAGCTCATCAGTCCTGTCAAAATACATTTTTATTTTGCCAAACTGAGAAACTATTCAAACAGCTATCTACAAATGAGATACACTGACATTATACAGAGGAGCCGTTTCAAATGTCCAGATCTTACATTGCAATTTTAATCTAATCCCCAGTCAGTTTCACGCCTATTTTCACCTTCATGCTGGTGACTAAAACATCTCTTATATACACCGGACTATTAAACCTAATGACCCCAATGGCCCTCAAATGGGAAGGAAGGGAGGTTTATTTGTATGTCCAACTTGCACAAACAAAGTAAATCACTACAGTTTCCAAAGGTTGAAATTGCACTCTTTTCGTTTTAAATTGAGAAAGCAAAATGTCTTCAACCAACAACAACAACAACAACAACAACAACAACAACAACAACAACAACAACAAAAGAAGTCCTGTTGCTTTGTTTTAAATTAGTAGGGTATACAATGTCCTGGGGGACAGATGATCTACACATTTCCAGAAGGAGAGGTTCTCCCAGGCCACTTTTCATGCACTGCTTTGAGTTAAAAGTTGATTCCCAGGTGATAGTAGGGACTGAAAGAAGTCAGGTGAACATGCTGGTGTATGTCTTTTTAATTTGTGTGTGCACTGTTCTGACTTCTTTTCACCTTGAAGAGCCACAAGTTTGGTCTTGCATAGCAGAGGCCCTGGGACCTTGTCACTCACTATCCTTTTATTCATGGCCCCTAAGCTGGTGAATGTGTCTCTGTGTCCTGGTGAGACATTCCAGAGGCTCTTCTTTTGGCCTCTCAGGGCTCTAGGGTCACTTGGTTGTCATTATGACCTTTGACCCCTGTAGACCAGTGTGCCAGGAGAAATGTCGGAGATGTTTACCTTTGCTGAGACTGATGGTGTCCAGGTGGCGTTTTCTCTCTCCTTCTCTTCTTTTCTTATTTTTTTTCGTGATCCAGGTCTTTTTTCTGTTGCAGCTTACAATGCCTTATGCCAGAATGTAGCATTTGTATACGCCGTTTTTCCTTCTGAACACTTGTAGACACACATTTATTTACTAGAAATTATAACCTTGACAGGAAAGGAGTGAGAGAGAGAGGGAGAACTATTGATTGGCTCCATGTCTGGGTTTGGTCAGAACATACTCGTCCAAAGCTCCACTTTCCAGAGTTCGTTAGCCATCAGACAGACAGCTGAATGGTGTGGCTAGACAGAGCGGGCATTCAGTACTGTAATGGGTAATGGACCCCCACTTCCAGCTCCCTCTGCCCTCCACTTGAACATAGTGCCATCTATCACTATCACATTGGACCTTCCCAGTGGCTCCTTGCTGGGTCCTCATCTACTGGAAACTCTTGGAAACTTTCCTGCCCTCCTCTGCCTCCAGCCCCCTCAACTCCTACTAAAGAGCCCATTAAACTGTGTTGTAATGCAAACAATAGGGCTAAAGAGAGCTAGGGCCAGGTGTCGGAGATGAGCATCTAATGCAGCCATTATGAGTGGCGGGTAAGGTGGGTGGATTATCATAAAAGCATCTCCCCTTCCTCTAATGTGGACATGTCTGATCAATACCAGACTCCTGGGAGGGGATGGAGGGGTGGATGGAGAAAGAATGAAAGTAAAGGGTGCAGCTTATTAGCTGAGTGCTTTGTTGCTTCACAAGATACGGCAGCAATGGGTGGGGAGATGGTACAATAATAACACAGGACAAAAAGTTGGAGGTATGGTTGTATGGCTCATGTGACACTTCAAATACAAACTGATATTACAATAAAATAATAACTTTAATTATTGAAAGATGGAAGTTTGATAAAAAAAATATACTCTGTGTGTGAAAACAGGGTAATTTAAGTGATTGTTAAATGTGTTTTTGGTGTGTCACATTACAGTATTTGAGGGATGTCATCAGACATTTTTAATAGTGGTTTGAGGATGTGGAAGCTGTCTTGTACCAGTTTTGGTCGTATGTGCCAGACATCTTTTCTAAATCACCCATCAACAGCACAGCTCAAGACCTAAGAACTGCATGACAGTTGTATATAGAAGGCGATGTGTGCGCATGCTAAAATGAACACTGTTAACAGAGTGGTGAAATGCCTTCCATACCACATCACTACAGGTGTGGGTGGACTTCAGTTGTGCCCAAAGCGTATGAGTACCGGTAAGCACAGCACATGTTTTAAAAGACATACGGATTAAAAATAAATCAATCTGATAACCTTTTCCAGAGTGATTATTTTAGACCGTGTATTTTCACAGGTTTTCATCTAATACTTGATGAATAATTGATTGATAATTAAATAAAAAAAACTGCCACTGTTCATGTTATTCAAATAAATGTTCTCTGCCCTCTTATGGCCCACTGACACAGCAACACATGTTAAGCAAGCTGCAGGAGTTACGTCTCATGCATGCTTAACTGTTGGTTGCTTTGTCCACCAAAAAAAGAAAATGCAGTATGACACATTTTCAGAGTACATTTGTGATTTAAAGTTTTTGGTTTGCATAAAATAAAATAAGCCTTGATAGCTCGTTTGGGTTGGTTTAAAAGCTGTCAATCTTTAACTTAAATTAGATTAGACAAGACTTTAAGGTTAAATCCAATATCTTAAAAATAACAAAATAATAATAATAATAATAATAATAATAATAATAATAATACTTAAATTAATTTAAATAAAATTCCTTACAAAATTCAGCGAGTTTTAGACTAAGATCATCTTATGAGAAATGATGGAGTAATAGATGTTTTGGTCAAACTTGCAGAAAATACATAAATTTTAATGTCATGCAATATTGTGAGACCCTGCTAACCATTTGTTGTGAGTCAATGTCAGCTATCATCACATCAAGTTGTAGCTCAATAGCTGTATGGTTGACTCATTTATAGCCATTTTGTGTTGGACAAGAGTGATAAGTTGTGGCGGCCATCTTGATTCTGGTTGACACCAAAAGTTATTCAGCTGCAGACAGTGGTTCAGTAGAGCTGTTGCCTCTCAGCGAGAAGGTTGCCGGATCAAATCCCAGCTGGGGGCCTTTCTGGGTGGAGTTTGCACGTTCTTATGTGTTGTCTGTTTGTACAGCACTTTGGTTGGCCTTGTTGCTGTTTGAAGTGCTCTATAAATAAAATGGTATGGTATTGTGCTCTCTCTGCATGTGCAGGTTTTCTCCAGGTACTTCGGTTCCTTCCACAGACCTAAAACATGCTTGTTAGACTGATTAGTAACTCTAAACTGTCCCTGGATGTGAGTGAGAGAGTGAATGGTTGTTTGACTCGTTTGTCTCTGTGATGGACTGGAGACCTGTCCAGGGTGTCCCCCGCCAGTGATAGCTGGACATGGGCACCAGTGACCCCCATGACCCAACAAGGAAGAAGTGGGTAAAGATGATGGATGGATGTATATCAAATTATTACTTTCTCAGTATCATTAAAATCCAGCTGTTGGTTTGTGAGATATTTTGTTAACAGAGAGACAAAAGCATGCACACATAGTTACAGGTAAACAACATTATCGCCCACCTTTCATCTTTTAGAGTCTTACTGATGAATTATGCTCTCCCTTGATGCTGAACCAATGATTAAAGTCCAGTCGTAAGAAAAAGGAGGGGATCTGAGTGGTGTATGTGAACGTGTGTGTGTGTGGTTGGTTTATTTGGAGGCCTTTACTGCTGTGTCACAATGCGACCTCCTTTGGGTTTCACACCAAATGAGACCTGGGTGGGGGGTTGGGGGCAAAGGAAAGGGAGAAGAGTCACAGAGAAAAAGAAGAAGAGTGGCTCTGCGCGTGTCTTCACAGTGTTTAGTTGTGATTAGTTACAGCAGCATCTCTGTGGTATCCATCTGCCGCCCAGGGCTGAGCGGTGTGTTCCTGTTGCCATCCTCATGACCTCAGAGCTAAACTCACCAATGAACCACCACTGGACTTTCCACTTTTCCTCCAACTCTGGTCCAAACAAACACACAGCTACATCCAACCCCCTGTCTTTGTTCATCTTTGGTCTGCAGGTTCTCTCTCTGACCTACAAGAAAGACCGTCCACTTTCTCTGAAAAGAAAAAAAAAGAGGCAGAACCAGTAAATACATTTATGTGTAAGTTTCAAAGACAGAAAAAGTTGGAAATTAATCCATCCATCCATTACACAAGCATTTCTTATATTTTATTAAGTGACAATAAAGTACCTGAAGACACCAAAGTTCATGCTCAATAATCCAGGTAAAAATCCAACAATGTTCAGTCAGGTCATCTGGATGGTTTTCTTGTTTTGCTGAGACGTTTCGTCTTTCATCCAGAGGGCTTCTGAAGACAGAACTGAAGACAGATTGATAAAGCTATTGATAAAACATAACAAAGTTAAGTCAGGTCTTCTGGACGGATTCAAAAATCCATCTTTAAATCTGTCCAGAGGGCCTGATTTACCATTGTTAGATTTTTCTACCTGGATTATTGAGCATGTAACAGGATATAGATAAAAATGTTTGATAAAATATAGAGTTGCTGAATCTGAGAATAGGAAGTGTGTGGCGTAGTGGTAATGGCAGTCGTCCCCCGATCCGAAGGTTGGAGGTTCGAATCCCGAGTTCCCACACCATGTGCCGTTGTGTCCCCGGGCAAGACACTTAACCCCAAGTTGCTCCCGGTAGGACTGGCTGGCGCCTTGCATGGTAGACTACCGCTACCGGTGTATGAATGCGTGTATGAATGGGTGGATGGCTGGTGCTGTAAAGCGCTTTGGGGCCCCTCATAGGGGGCTGGAAGGCGCTATATAAGTAAGCTCCATTTACCATCCATCCAAGTGTTTTCCCAACTATTTTCAATGAGGTCATCTGGACAGTTTCTTTTTTTGTGCTGAAACATTTCACCTTCCATTCAGAAGGCTTCGTCAGTCACGGAAACACACAACACAAAACTGATTCTTCTCCCAACAGCTTACTCCAAAGTGGAACAAACCAGTTAAGTTGGTGCTAACTAAAAGATGGTGTAAAAAAGCTAAGTCTGGTCCTCTGGACATTCAAAAAAACAAAACAAAACAAAGCAAAAAAAATAATTGTAGAAACGTTTCGTCTTTCGTCCGAAAGACTTCCTCAGTCTGAGGTGCTGTGTTCAGCTCAGTCTTATAAATAGCACCCTCTCACAGTGTTACACAACCAACTGAGGAAGTCTTTCGGACAGACTTAGCTTTTTTAAATTTTTCTACCTGGATTATTGAGCATGCATCAGGGTAAAAGATGGTGTCTTTGACACACCCCCTCCTCCAGTGCCAGCCCTCTTCCTCATCGACAGTCACGTCAAACTGGTCTAGCTGACCTGACTAAAAATTGTTGGATTGTATACCTGGATTATTGAACATAGACTTTGTTGGTTTAGAACCAGTTTGACATGACTGTCGATGAGGGAGAGGGCCGGCACCGGAGGGGGGTGGGGTTGCCAAAGAGACCATCTTAGCACAAACATAACTGGTTTGTTCCACTTTGGAGCAAGCCGTTGGGGGAATAATCAGTTTTGTGTTGTGTGTTTCCTTGACTGACGAAGCCTTCTGGATGGAAGGTGAAATGTTTCAGCACAAAAAAAGAAACTGTCCAGATGACCTGACTGAAACTTGTTGGATTGTATACCTGGATTACTGAGCATGGACTTTGTTAGGAAGTTGTTTTTTTTTCCCATTAACATGAAAATCACTTTTTGGTGTCATTTTAGAGTTTTGCATTGGTAAAACTTCACAAGTCTTTATGTGGAACCATCAGCGACAGAACTAGCTTAGGATTTATGTTGTGGCATGGCCATGTTGAGACTTGTTGCAGTGTACAGGTAGTCCCCGATTTACGAGCGCTCTGATCTGCGAGGTTCCAGACTTACGAGCTGCACATTTTTGGAAAAAACGAAAAAAATACTGAGTTTTCATGTGTTTTTTCACTTCAGTTAGCAAGTTAAGCATATAAACACACGTTTCCGATCATTTTTATGCACTCAAAAGTAGTTTTTAGATGAAAATAGAGTGTTTTTAGGTGCGCTAGCGAAAACCGTTCCAATTTACGAGCGGATTTCCGGATTTACGAGCGAAATGGCGGCCGTTCCAAATTACGAGATTTCCGGTTTACGAGCGCCTCGTTGTAACGGATCTCGCTCGTAAATCGGGGACTACCTGTAATCTTAAGCACTTGAGGGCCCCTAACCATGCAATTGTGGCCCAAGTCAGGGCACAGACAGACGACAGCAGCATTCATCATGTTTATTGTTAAGGAATGAGAAAGGGATAAATGTTTAAAGTCTGGAAAAATGTGGATTTTATAATGTAATGTTGATTGCCAAGCCAATAGACCAACATTTATGGGGCGTTGAAAGAAATGTTAATAAAGGATCACACCTGTAAGATGTTTATTACCAGTTTCTTATGGTTGAGTGCAGATGAATTGCATTTAATTTGTGAAGCGAGGATTTGCCACTCAACTAATCAGCATAATTTATGTTAGTTAGCTATTGGGTTTATCATCGAACCCTCTCTTAAACAGTATTATAGACTTATTCTTCTTCTTTCTGCATTTCCCTCTTCAAGGGTCTCCACAGTGAGTTATCCTGCTCCATCTCACTCTGTCCTCTGCATCCTCTGTCCTCACTCCAATTACCTCCATGTCCTCTCTAACTCCATTCATATATCTCCTCTTTCCTGGCAGCTGCATTTCTAACATCCTTCTACCAATATACCCACTGTCCCTCCTCTGGACATGCCCAAACCATCTCAGTCTGGTCTCTCTAACTTTATCTCCCAGTTGTTCAACATGTGCTGCACCTCTGATTATCTCATTCTTAATCTTATCCATCCTTTTCTAGCCTGGTTAAAACCAGACCCTGTCCTTCACTTCGCTTTGTACTAGGGTCTGGGACTTCTCTCATAGACAACAATTTCTCCGGTCGATTTTTGACCGGACCAATCAGAGAACAGAAGGCGGATTACCGGACCAATCAGAGAACAGAAGGCGGAGTTTTGAACGACGTCGACTGACGTCGTCAGTTAAAATGGCTGCCGCCACGAAGGAATTTTCATGAAAACAAGGTAAAAAACTATTATTTCTTTGCTGAGAAAAAATATATTTCTTAGCTGACGTTATATCAGAAGTGTTCCTGAGCTTAACAGTTCCTAAATCAATTCACGAAATGGTCAAATCTGCTGGATTTAAATTGTTTCGGTTTGACATTTTCCAAACAGCCTCGGGTGCGCTACGAAAATAAATGATAAAAAATCGAATTTTATCTCAAATGTTTCATCTAGGCCAACAGTCAGTAAATTAGAGCCATATAATTACACACTGGTAGCAGAAAAAATATCCACCGAGTGGTTTCTGAGCTATTTATCTGATAGCCTGGACCTCGCCAGGCTAAACTAACAAAACTCCGCCTTCTGTTCTCTGATTGGTCCGGTCAAAAATCGACCGGAGAAATCGTTTTCTATGGGAGAAGTCCCAGACCCTAGTACAAAGCGAAGTGAAGGACAAGGGTCTGGTTTTAACCAGGCTAATCCTTTTCACTCCTAAGGAGAACCTCAACAGCTTCATTTCTGCTACTTCCAGTTCTTTCTCCTGTCTTTTTGTCCATGTCTCTGTCTCCAGACCATACAACATAGCTGGTCTCACCACTGTCTTGTAAACTTTTCCTTTGACCTTTGCTGACACCTTTTTGTCACAAATCACTCCTGAAACTTTTCTCCATCCACTCCATCCTGCCTGGACTCTCTTTTTCACCTCTTTACCACATTCCCCATTTTCCTGGACAGTGGACCCCAAGTACTTGAAGTCCTGCACCTTTGTGACCTCTGCTCCTTGTAGCCTCACTGTTCCACTGGCCTCCCTCTCATTCACACACATGTACTCTGTCTTACTACGGCTGACTTTCATTCCTCTTCTTTCAAGTACATACAGTATTTTCTGGTGTATAGGTCGCATTGTCCAATTATCACCAATAGATTGGAAAAATCCCTAGATAGGTCGCACCGGTGTATAGGTCGCACCTACGTTTAGCTCTGCTGTAAATGTCTGCCACAGGAGCGCACAGCAAGGCTTTTAAAGCTCCCCTGACATCATCTTTTAACTTTCCATAAAATGGCACAACATATATATATATATATTAAGATTGACCTCTGATCGTTTTTGCTAAAACAATGTGAAATTAATGAAAATTCCTCTCCAAAATAGTTTAAAATTAGCGCCGTTTTGTTACACGGTAAATTCGGGTTTTTCCGGTCACGTGATTGTGACGTCAGACACAGAGCTCTGCTCCAACGGCACATTTAATACAATGGAGAAAGATCCAAACACGTCCGTCGAATTTAGCCATTTAAAACTTTAGATTTGAGCGATTTGGCTTTAGTTCGTGAAGAAGAAGTTATTCATGAAGCGAACAGCAGATGTCAGCAAAGCCATCGTGATTCCTCTTACAGTGCTCTGTAAGAGGAATCACAATGGCTTTGCTGACATCTGCTGTTCGCTTTTTGAATGTGAAACCTCTCCTGAAAAAAAAGGCAGCACGGACAAAAGAAACCATGCTGTTTGATTTTTGATCACTCAAAATAACTTCTTCTTCACGAACTGGAGCCAAATCGCTAAAATCTAAAGTTTTAAATGGCTAAATTCGATGGATGCGTTTGTATCTTTATTCATTGTATTAAATGTGCCGTTGGAGCAGAGCTCTGTATGTAACGTCACAATCACGTGACCGGAAAAACCCGAATTTACCGTGTAAATAAACGGCGCTAATTTTAAACTATTTTGGAGAGGAATTTTCATTAATTTCACATTGTTTTAGCAAAAACGATCAGAGGTCAATCTTAAATATATATATATGTTGTGCCATTTTATGGAAAGTTAAAAGATGATGTCAGTGGAGCTTTAAGAAGATTAACACTTAAAAACAATTGTTTGTTTAAAAATTATAGCAAATATGTGTCTGAGCTGAACTTTTCCTTAATAAATGAACGTAATTGTGAAATGAGCTGGATTTAAAAATTTGTTTCGCCGAAAGTGATAACAAGCCATATATAGGTCGCACCTGTGTATAGGTCGCAGGCCTTGAAAAAACCATAAAAAGGTGCCACCTATACACCGGAAAATACGGTACATCCACCTCTCCAAGTTCTCTTCCACCTGTTCCCTGTTCTCACCACAGATCACAATGTCATCTGTAAACATCATAGTCCATGGGGATTCCTGCCTGACCTCATCTGTTAGTCGGTCCATCACCATCACTTAAACAGTATTACAGTAATATGTTTTAATGACTTTTGATTTTTTTTCTCCTCTCAAAAGATAGACTCAAAAAGAAAAGTCGAGTGGAGTCAAACTGTTTCTTCACACCCTAAAACAGACCAGTTTGGAAAAAACAAAACCTTGTAAATTCATGCTTGAATAAGAGCTGTTTTTGATTTGCGTTGTGATCAATACACTAAGTACTGCTTGGCTGGTGACCAGAATCAATGGGTTTTCAGCATGGCCAGTGACCGACAGATCAGATACTAAAACATTTTATTTATTTATTTTAAAAAATTAGTAAATGAACCATAGCAGACAATAATTTTCCTTTTACAGCACCAAACATCTGATTGAATGGATAACTAATTTAAATCCAAGTTTACTATTAAAGACAAAAAGTAAGTAAGTAAGCATTGAGGGCATGCTATTAATTGCAATTAATCAATTATCATCTACTAAATGTAAATTTAGAAAAGTTGTCTCTGTCAATACAGAAAGAACTATGTAATTGTTATTCCTAACCTCATTTAAGTCTACTTTAAATCTTACTGAGATGACTGTTGGCAATTAGACCAATGCATATATTGTTGGAAATTTAAAAAAAAGAAAATTGATTAAAACCACGCTGAATTTGTTCATAACAGCAAATAAACTGCAATTTTCATGTAAAATTCCTGCAAATATCATACTTTTTTGTCACAGTATAGTCACAGTCTTACTGATATGTTCTCTTTTTTGTCTCCAATCAGTCGCTATTGGGTTTCATGGGTTGCTAAACCTTTCCAAAGTTCTCTCACACTTTCATTCAACCTTTATTTAGTCAGGTAAATCTTATTGAGCCTCGAGGGCTCATTTACGAAAGCGACCTGCTACAAACTAAAGAATGATGAACATCAATGATACAAATACATTAAACAATAAACAAAAGAAAAGAAAAAGTAGCAAAAACATTATAAGGTAGATGTACAAAAAAATCAAAGACAGGAACATATCTGCATTGGTTTTTGCCAGGATTCCAACAGATTCTGAAAACCATCCAGAGAGGTCAGGGCCGAGAGCTTCAGATCTTTTTGTAAGATATTCCAGGAAGCAGGAGCAGAGTAGGAGAAGGCCCTTTTTCCAAGTTCAGTCCTCACTGACGGAACACTGCAGGTGATCATGTCCTGAGAGCGCACGCTGTAGCTGCACTCACGCAAAGACATGTAGGAGGAGATGTATGAGGGCAGCAGACCAAGAAGTGATTTGAAGATGAAAATGTACCAGTGGAAGAGTCTGCGTGAGGTTAATGATGTCCAGTTAACCAGTGAATACAGGGTGCAGTGGTGGGTACGATAATCACAGCCAGTTATGAATCTTAGTGCACCATGATAGACAACATCCAACATCCGCAGGGTGCTTGTAGGAGCATTCATGTAGAGAATGTCACCGTAATCAATGGAGGGAAGGAAAGTCACAGATACAAGGCGTTTCCTAGCATTCAGTGTTAGACATGATTTATTTCTGAAAAAGAAACCCAGTTTAACTTTCAGTTTCTTCACTAGGTTTTCCACGTGGAGTTTAAAAGAGAGATGCAAATCGACCAGGATACCCAAATATTTATAGGAATCAATAAACTCAATAGGGACACCATTTGAGGATAAAATCAGAGGAAGATCTGCTGGGACCGACTTCCTACTTGAAAAAAACATCCCTTTTGTTTTTTCAGCATTTAGGACAAGTTTGAGACAGAACAAATCTGACTGAATGATGTCAAAAGCGGATTGCAGTAACTGGAAAGCCTTAGCTACTGTTTTAGCTCGGCAATAAACAACTGTATCATCAGCATAGAAATGTAAGGATGCATCAGGGATGCTCTGACCTACATTAGCTATGTAGATTGTAAAGAGGGTTGGTCCTAAAACTGAGCCTTGTGGTACACCATTTTTAACTGTTAAATAGCTGGAAGAAGTACCGTTATGTTGAACACATTGCCTCCGATTGGAAAGATAATTAGAAAACCAACCGATGGTGTGATCAGAGAAACCGATTTCTGAGAGCTTATGACACAGGATGTTATGATCCACAGTGTCAAAAGCTTTAGACAGGTCTAATGCCTCATCCTCACCAAACGCATCTCGCGCAGCCGAAGCAGCCACTTTACATTGAAAGTCTATGTGGCCGCGCATCTTGGAGCAGCAGGGCGTGACGCGGCGCATCTACAGCAGTTCAAGCAGCGCGACAGTGAGCAGCAGCTGTTTTCTACACCCGCGTCGCATCCGAGCAGCGACTGTCGAAGCAAGATTTGCCCTGCTTCTGCTGCTCGCTGCTCAGCAGCAACCAATCAGGAGAGACTCATGGGACCTGCTGTCCCGTAACGCGGGACAGCAGGTCGTCAAACTGGGCTCGCGTGACACGGAAGTACCGCTGAAAGCGCTGCTCGTCTGCGCGCAGCTCCTGGATCAGATGGTGAAATTCACCAAATTCATAACGCCTCTGTATTGTGGGGTGAATCCAGAATCTGCGTTGTGCACTGCGTCTGCGTGTTGCTGCTTTGTAGATTAAATACAACAAGGCAATTCTTCGTATTGCGTCCGCCATTTTTCTGAGACCGGAAACAAACAAACCGCAACGGAAAAGGACCAAGATGCTCCTCCTCCCACTGCAGACGTGTTAGATGAGGACAGACATCTGTTGACAAGCAGCCAATACAGTGCGGTGGGAAATTTTTTGAAGCGCGAAATGCGTTTGGTGAGGATGAGGCATTAGAAAAGTGCAGCACAATAATCCTTAGCATCCAGTGCTTCAACAACATCATTAAGAACCTTCAGAGAAGCAGTTGTTGTGCTGTGTTTTTTCCTGAAACCAGATTGATGGAGAGGTAAGATGTTAAATGAGTCCAGATAATTTTTGATCTGAGAGTTTATCAGTTTTTCTAGAACCTTGGCTAAAATGCAGAGTTTAGAGATCGGTCGATAATTGTTCAGTGAGGTGGGATCACCTCCCTTCAGCAAAGGAAGAACAAAGGCTGTTTTCCAAGCATCCGGAATGGTGTTTTGGCTTATGGACAGATTAAAGATGTGAGTCACAGGGACTGTGATGATATGAGCAGCCAGCCTTAAGAAATAAGGAGGAAGTTCATCTTGACCTGCAGATTTTTTAGGATCAAGATCTTTTAACAGTTTATTTACCTCACGGACTGAGAACGGAGAAAAAGAGAAGGTGTGATTAACTGAGGATTTACTTGTAGGAGGGATTTGATTTGTAAAAGTTTGGTTATTAGATGAAGTGGCTGATTTTCCATTTGTAACTGTGTCAAATAATGAACTAGAAGCAACAAAATGTTTGTTGAAACAGTTCAGGATCTCGTGCTTATTTGACACAGGAACAGAATCAACAAGAAGTTGTGATGGGAGGTCAGATGATTGGGGGGTGCCTGAGAGAGATTTGATGGTTTTCCAGAATTTTTTAGGGTCGTTTAGATTTTTGGAGGTCTGAGATAAGAAGTAATTACGTTTTGCGGCTTTGATGGCAGTTGTGCATTTATTCCTCAGCTGCCGAAATTTCAACCAATCAGAGTCTGAGTCTGATTTTCTTGCTGCGGCCCAAAGATGATCTCTCCTGTGCAGGAGGTCAGCTAGTTCAGGAGTAAACCAGGGGCTGTCACGGCCCTTTATCCTGAACTGCCGGAAAGGAGCATGTTTGTTTACAAAGAAAATGAAACTATTATGAAAATAGTTCCAAGCGGTGTTCACGTCGTTGATTAGTAGAATACGTTGCCAATCAAAGTGGGATAGATCCCAGAGGAATGACTGTTCACAGAAACGTTTCAAATCCCTTTTTTGAATTATTCTGGGCTTAGCAGGTGGAAGTTTAGTAGATCTAAGAGCTGCTATTACGGAATGATCACTCAAAATGTTAGCAAATACACCTGTTCCAGGAAATTTATGAGGTGCATTTGTGAAAAACAGATCTAAGGTGGAAGATTTTTCGGGACATTTTTTGTTTGGTCTGGTGGGAGAATCGATAAGTTGTGTTAGATTGAGAGATAGGCAACATTCCTTGAATTTATCACAGAGGGGGGTCGACTTATTCCAATCAATGTTGAAATCTCCTACCATAACAATCTCATTGTGTTTTAAATTTCCTATGAATTCAGTCAGGGAGGACAGAGCTTCAGGTGTTGCGGAGGGGGGACGATAACAACCTACAACAGTTATGATCTGACCTCCCTTCAAACTGATGTTCACAGCTAAAGCCTCAAACTGGTTTGCGATTGTTTTTTTAGATGCAATCCTGGCAGCCAAAGAGTCTCTGATGTAAATAGCGACTCCACCTCCCCTTTTATTACGATCACAACGATAGATCTTAAATTCATTGATTGCCAGGTCATTTTTCAAAACAGATTTGTTGAGCCAAGTTTCAGAGATAACGATCACATCTGCCCCAGAAGAACTGATTAGGATTTTCAATTCATCAAGTTTTTTTAGGAGGCTACGAGCGTTTACATGCAGGAAATGGAGACCTGAATTATTTTTAAACTCACTGGGAGTACTGTAGTTAATGGAGGGACCTGGGTTGGGCTGAATCCCTGAGATCAATAACAACATTAATATCAGACATTTACTTGACTTCTTTGTCACTGATGTGTAATTACAGGAGTTAACAGTGTGACATTTTGCACCCATAATTGAACCATGAGAAACATTGATGAAGACACGATCATTCAGAACCCAAAAACAATGAAAGTTGCAATGATGGGCAGATCTGTTATAATTATTATTATTATCTTATATGATAAGATTCAGTGATTCCAGGTAGTCTGAGAACTGAAAATAATGACAGTAATATGAATGATGCAGAAAAGTCTCAGACCATAAAGCATCACAAATTAAGTGGGCAAACAATTCCGTTGAGGAGGTCCAACTACAGTTTGTGTGAGAGGGGATCCAGCCCCCCTGTGAATATGAATGGATGTGGCCCTGGTTAACATAAGCTGGATCCAGAATCAACGGGTAGAAACAAGCAATTTGTAGAGTGTGGTGCCAGAAAAGCCTCCTAAAATTAAAGGCATGATTGTAGCCTGTATCAGGACAGCAAAGGAACAACAGCGTGAACAGCACCAAACAACAGCAACAGCAGCTCCTGATCCTCAGCGGCACACGTTTCTCTCCGCCCGTCTGATCCACAATTAGCTTCCAACAGTGTGAAACAGGCACCACCAAACAGCGACGATCCTGATCCTCCGCGCTTCACTTTCTGCTCGTCTGATCCACAAACAGCTCTCAACAGTTCACAACGGTGTGAAAAACAGGCACCAAACAGCAATGATCCTGATCCTCAGCGTCTCACTCTACGCTCGTCTGATCCGCAAACAGCCCACAACAGTGTGAAACAGTCACCAAACAGAGAAGATCCTGATCCTCCGTGCTCCACTCTCCGCTCGTCTGATCCACAAACAGCCCACAACAACGAAATGAGGCTCTTTTAAGTTATCTGCAACAGGTAAGATGTTTGTTGTTGAGCTCACAACAACAAATGAGGCTCTTTAAAGAGTTATCTACAGCAGATAAGATATTTGTTGTTGTTGAGATATTGGTTTCTTCAAAAATGAGGCTCTTTAAAAAGTTATCTACAGTAGGTAAGATGTTCGTTATTATTGCTGCTCTCCTCTTCAGCCTTCAGCCTCTTCAGAATGAAAAAGCCACCTTCTGACTCATGGAGATTAAATGGAGAAGAGTTAGCTGGGCATAGAGAGATATAGGCTTTAGTTAATGTGTTTCATCTCATCAGCATGTTTCTGTCTGCCACTGTCTCTAGCACTTGTAACATGAATATAAAAATAATATAAAACCCATAGGAATTGTCTTGACTGCACTTTGAATAAGTTATTGTATACACTGATGAAAACCTTGTGATGACATAAATTCAAATATGTGTCTTGAAAGCACTAATTACTGAACAGCTTAATGATGCCACACTTCAGTTCCCTTTCAGTTCGGTCACTCGGTGCAACATACTTGCTATGGGAATTGCGCCCCCGCGCTATTACCTGAAAGAATACATTCACGCCTTTTACGGCAGGGGGCGTCACCCCGCGCCAGAGGTACCGCCCTTTAGGTACTTAGGCGACTGACGCCCCTCCATCTTCCTCTTTTTTGCCTTTCACCTTGCAAAAACCTGAACTACCTCTCTTCGTGGGACTTCTCTGCTGCTCCATCGCTCAACTTGAGGTGAGCTCGCTCCCTGCACAGAGTACACAGAGAATTTTTCCCTGCGTACTGCTGGACTGGCGAAAGCTAGCCCAGCACATTTCTATAACCTCGAGGTTTTCTTCTCTCCTCTCTCCTACACGTTGCTTCGTTCGACGGAGTTATAACTGCGTCACAACCGCTGCCTCGTCTAGCACTAGCTTAGCAAGCTAGCCAACGAAAGCGACACGGCGGAGGAGACACTCGAACAAAGAAAAAAAAAGGATTCTGGAAGGTCTCGCTCGCCTTGTCTCGGACATGCCTCCGGAGAAAGGGAAGCGAAAGACTAAACTTCAAAGGAAAGCCAGCGGGACGGCGAGCCCAAACTCGCACGTCTGTCCCAGCGGCTGTGGATTTTACCTGGCAGCGACGGACACCCACGAGGCCTGTCCAGTCTGCCTGGGTATATTTCATGCAAGACAAGCTCTGGACGCGCCCGACTCTTGCCCACACTGCAGCCAGATGCTGGACGCGGTGCTACGGCAGCGCGTGGACCTCGTGGCTAAAGCCATGGGAGGCTCAGCTGGTCCACAGGACCCAGACACCACGGAGACCCTCACTCCGACGCCAGAGCTCGAACACATGGCTCTACACGACAGCACGCGCGTCGAATGGGGCGACAGCCCTGACCCGCTTGATCCCATGGGGGACCTAACAGTCGAGTTTGACACCAGAGGCATGATGAATGAAGACGAGATCTCCATCTCAGCTTCGGGCAAATTTTCAGCGGAGGAACTAGAACTCGAGATCTAGGATCCGGGAGAGCACCTCCCTAGGACCTCAATAGCTGCACTCCCTGAAACGGACTTCTCCATCCCGGCCCTGTTCGACCTGTGTCCCAGAGCGGCGGACGCGTTGAACATCCACTGGCCGGAACCCCTACCTCGCCAACAGGTCACGAGGCTGGCGGGGAACTATTCTTATTCAAAACAACAAGTTGCAACAAGGCAAAGGATGTCCGTGTTCCCAGACTTCCTCACGGAACTGACCCGCTCCTGGCCTCAGCCACGAGCGCCCATGCTTCTCCCCCTCTCACAATTCCTTGACGTGGAGGGCATGGATCAGGTGGGAATAGCTAATGCACCTCAGATTGAGGACACTCTAGCGTCCCACCTAGCTCCCAGATCGCCAGGAACAAAGCCGATCCTCCCCAGCAAAGCTTGCAGAGCCTCAGCGTCGCTTCTCGAAAAGTGCTACAGAGCTCAAGGACTCGCGGCGCGCGTCATGAATGCGTCAGCGATGATGCAGGCTTACCTCGCAGAAAAACTCCAACAACTGCAGGAAACCTCGGATAAGCAAGCTGCTGCCGAACTACTGGACGAAGCCCGCAGAGCTACAGACTTTGTCCTTCGTATGATGGGTACAGCTGCTATGGCTCAGGGCAGAGGTATGGCGGAAGTGGTCATCACGCTCCGTCACCTGTGGATGACACTGATGGATTTACCAGAGGGACAAAAGGTGCCTTTTCTCCACCACTCGATAGAAGCGGAGGGACTTTTTGGCTAGAATTTGGAGCAAATCCAAACCAAGCTGGACCAAAGGCGCAGGCAGGCTGAAGCTCTCAGGGTGGGCATCCCTCGTCGGAGTTTCGCCCCACCTAGAGAGCCTGCTGGAAGCAGACCTGCACAGCCGTGGCACCGCTCGACGACGCGTGCACCACCACAGAAGTGGACAGCATACGAGGAGGAGCCTCGGCAGAGACCCCCGCCGAACCAACCTCGCTCCGAGCACGCATGGACTAAAAACAGGTTTGTCCCACGCCAAGCGAGCAGGCACAGGGCCTCCTCGGCGAACCGGGACACTCGTCAAAAACGTGCCTGATGAACCAGGTTCACGTTTACTTTTTCGACGACCTCCTGCCCACGTGGTAACAGGAGTGTTCGCACCTTGTTCAGACTTTATTTGTAGCAAAGTACAAAAAGCTGATAATCATGTTGCATGCACAAACCATGTTTTTCCTGCTGTGAGTGACATCAAATCATGTATGTCGTTGCACGTAAGCACGAATAAAACTCATAAAACAGCACATCCCTGTTTTATTGAAAAAAAAACACACCAACACAAATAAAGTCAACAGTACGGGCCTCTGGCCTGTCAGCCGTCATAAAGGGGGGGCCACATCCCCCTCCCTCACGGCTCATGGGGTGCTAGCCTATTCAATAAGCCCTAGCAGGGTGCCTTTGAACCTGTCTCCAAAAGGCAGATCCAGAGGCGTCTGTGAACAGACCCTACACCTCTCGCTAAGGCAGGTGGGAAAGGGCACGTGTCCCAGCCCCCGCTCCATTAGGAGCAAGGGGCCGGCTAATACACTAGCCAGACGACCACGTGACACGCTCACACCACAGGAGAACACGTCGGACGCCCCAAAGCAGACACATTTTTCACACCCTCTGAAAAGCGGCTGTGATCACGCTTCTGTGCGTGTAAAAGGATCAGAGTTGAACCAGGTTTTTCCTCCTGATTTTGAAAGGAAACTGGGCTCCTTATCAACAAATTATCTTGAGTCTGCCACCACAAAGGATCATCCCCACGTTCATACATCGCTGTTGCTCCTTTATTATTCATAAAGGACATACAAAGCTCAAACAGTGGAAGTGTAGCACGTGATTTTCCTCACAAGGCTGCATCAACCTTATCCCCACATGGTATCCCACCTGGGGGGACAACAATTAAAGTCAGGAGGTCTGCTCATTTACAGAAACAGCAGCCCCTCGACCCAACAGAAAAACATGTTTTGGAGGGAAACAGTAGTTTTCCCGCTCCAACTCATTCTAATAAAATTAATAGACTCCATCTGTCTTCGAGGAGACTCGATCAGAGAAGTCTGTTAACACATCAACGTGAAGGCCCGTTCCCCAACTTGGTGGACTCTCAAAGTCTCACACAGGGAGTCACAGCCCAGCTGTTTAGGCCAGGTTCTGGAATTAATTCCAGCCTGTTAGCCAAAAAAGACAGACTGATGGCGTCGGGTTTGCCTGAGAACGTGGTGACAACTATACAAAATGCCCGTGCCGGGTCAACACAATCTCTATATGCACAGAAATGGCGCATCTTCGAAGCCTGGTGCTCAGAAAGAAATATTATTTCTTATGCTTGCGACCTGGCTCAACTTTTAACCTTCCTTCAGGATTTACTGGAAAAGGGTCGTTCCTATTCAACGATTAAGGTGTTCCTTGCAGCTATCTCTGCCTGTCACGAGGGCTGGGGACACAGGACTCCTGGAGCACACCCAATCATAATGAAATATATGAAGGGTGTGCTTCGAACTAGGCCACCCAGCAGGACCTTGACCCCTGGTTGGGATCTTGGTCTGGTCTTGGGGGCTCTTTGCGACCCACCATTCGAGCCTCTCAGCGAGATTAAGATAAATCTTCTATCTTATAAAACTGCTCTTCTCCTGGCTCTTTGCTCGGCGAAACGCGTGGGTGACCTCCATGCATTATCTGTACACCCAATGTGTACCAGATTCGCCCCTGACGGGTCAAAGGTCACACTAAGGCCTAATCCCGCATATACTCCCAAGGTCCTGACCCTGAACCATAGGAGTCTGGACATTGATCTCTCCTCCTTTCCACCTGCTCCTGTCCTCACTAAGGAACAGGAAAGGCTACAGGCTCTCTGCCCAGTGAGGGCTTTACGCACCTACATGCAGAGGACAGCCGAATGGAGGAAAACAACCCAACTGTTCGTCTGCTTTGCCGCACCTGCTACAGGAAAGGCCCTATCAAGACAGCGCCTCTCACATTGGGTGACGGAGGCCATTAAGAGGGCTTACGGTAGCAAGGGTCAACAAGTGCCCCCTGGAGTCCATGCTCACTCAACCAGGGGCTTGGCCACTTCCTGGTCATTGTTCAAGGGCGTGTCAGTTGCAGACATTTGTGCTACTGCGAACTGGAGCTCTTTAAACACTTTTGCAAAGTACTACAGTTTGGATGTTACTGCGTGTGACGTCACTCAGGTTGTTCTTTCTAATACACAATAGAAAGTAGCTTTGAGATGCCTTCTGGTCAATGACGTTTTCACACTAACAGGCATTTTAATAATAATAATAATAATAATAATGAATTCAATTTATAACGCACTTTTCATTAGTGAAAATCTCAAAGTGCTACACATATTCATACACCGGTAACAGCAGACTACCATGCAAGGTGCTTTCCAGTCTTACCGGGAGCAACTCGGGGTTAAGTGTCTTGCCCAAGGACACAACGACACATGGTGTGGGGAACCGGGATTCGAACCGCCAACCTTCCGATCGGGGGACGACTGCCATTACCACTACGCCACGGCCGCCACGGCCGCAATGATGACATTTTGGGCCTCACAACAGGAAGAAACTGAGCTCACACTAACAGGAATTTTACTGAGCATTTCAAGGGCGTGAATGAATTACGTTCCCATAGCAAGTATGTTGCACCGAGAGACCGAACTGAAAGGGAACTGAAAGTTATGCACCATAACTCATGTTCCCTGAAGGAAGGGAACGAGGTGCAACATAGCTGGCCCTTTTCAATGCTGAAAGCTCGGTGAAGTGCAAATTTTTGAGGAAGATGGAGGGGCGTCAGTCGCCTAAGTACCTAAAGGGCGGTACCTCTGGCGCGGGGTGACGCCCCCTGCCGTAAAAGGCGTGAATGTATTCCTTCAGGTAATCACGCAGGGGCGCAATTTCCATTGCAAGTATGTTGCACCTCGTTCCCTTCCTTCAGGGAACATGAGTTATGGTGCATAACTTTCAGTTTAGTTTCTCCAATGTAGAGGTCTGGACAGTCCTCGCTGCACTGGACTTCGTACACTACACCACTCTGTTTGTGTGTGGGTGTCATGTCCTTAGGGTGGACCAGCCTCTGTCTGAGAGTCCTGCTGGGTTTGAAATGTACTGGGATGTTGTGTTTGTTGAAAATCCTTCTGAAATTCTCTGAAACTCCAGCCACATAAGGGATGACAATGTTTTTCCATCTGTTCTCCTTTTTCTGTTCATTACAGTATTGTGTTTTGTCGATTTCCTCGCTGGCTTTACAAAGGCCCAGTTAGGATATCCACATGTTTGAAGAGATTTTTCAATGTGTTTCTGTTCCTTTTCCTTCCCTTCTGTCTTCGTGGGGATGTGTTCAGCCCAATGCTGTAAAGTTCTGATGATAGAAAGTTTGTGTTCCAGTGGATGGTGAGAGTCAAACAGCAGATATTGGTCTGTGTGGTTTGGTTTTCTGTAAACTTCAATGTTGAGACTGTCCTCTCCCTCCATGTGAATCAAACAGTCCAAAAAAGGCAGCTTGTTGTCGATAGCATCCTCTCTGGTGAACTTGATGTTATTATCGACCAAGTTAATGTGTCTGGTGAACGCTTCCACCTCCCTGGCTTGGATTTTGACCCAGGTATCATCCACATATGATGGCTTGGAGTAGTTCCCTCATAGGAGTGTAGGGCTCTCTGTTCCACTTCCTCCATGTAAAGGTTGGCAACAATGGGTGACACTGGGGATCCCATGGCACAGCTGTGCTTCTGTCTATAAAATCTGTCATTGAACTTGAAATAAGTGGTGGAGAGGCAGATATCCAGCAGAGTGCAGATGTGGTCTGGGGTGAAGTTGGTCCGTTTGTCCAAATCCTTGTCTTGTAGATGTCGTTTTTTGACAGTTTCTACTGCTTCAGAAATGGGTATGCACGTGAAAAGAGAAGTCACATCATACGATACAAGAGTTTCTCCCGGGGCCAGCTTCAAATGTTGAACTTTGTTGGCAAAATCAATGGAGTTCTTTATATGATGAGGTGTGTTTCCAACAAGAGGAGCTAAAATACCAGCCAGATGTTTAGCAACATTGTATGTCACTGAGTTCATGCTGCTGACGATGGGTCTGAGAGTGTATTTTCTTTGTGTATTTTTGCGCAGGTTAACATTGTTGATTCGGTGGAACTTTGCAAACACCTGTACATGGACACAATTACACAGAAAGGCACAAAGAGGAATTATGAACAGAAATGTGAAGATATTTTAAGAAGTTTTCTGTTGGCAGATAGCAAAACCAAGGGCATTTGTATTAGGGATGAGTCAGAACCAAGGTAGGAATGGAAAGTTAAATGTCATTCTTTAATTTAAAACAGACTGTACAACATTTTATTTTCTTACCTGTGAATTCATAAGTAGGGCTGGCCATCTGTCCAAGACGTCTCTCACCCGTGGAGCTACAAGAGCGGGAAAATCCGACAGAAACCGGAAAGCAGAGATAATGTTATTCAAACCACTTCACGGGCCACTCCACTGTCAATGTCCCGAGCAAACATGCATTATGGGAAATTTCATCCAGAAAACCCGCTAACAGTTGGAAGTTGAAGTAACATATTGTATTTGTCACATTAAACGACTTCTGAAGTTATAGCATTCACTGTGCACATTGTACAAATGTATTCCCAGCTCATAATTTAAGACTAGTTATCGAAATTCAGTTTAAAAAAATAAAAGAAGAACGTTGTCTTACTTACCAAATCAGGGCTGATGATAAGACGCTGCTTACAAAAACGAGGACAATAAGACTAATGAGAAAAACTGAGGTGGTGGTGGTTTGAAGCGGGGTGGGGGGGGAAATGTGCATTGCAAACAAATAAAAACAAATTGATCCGTAGTCACTAGGCTGGCAAAAAAATTCTCCACATCGAGGCAAATTCAAGATGGCCGACTCATCTCACCGGAGGGAGAGATAAGACCCACCCACCAGAACGTGATGACGTTGCTAACGCCACACTATGGTTCCTAAAACTTTTGAGCGTTCCACACAAATTAACTCTGAAATATTGAGCCCTCTTCAATTAAAGTGGCATAAATCTCAACTGAGCTCAACACTTTATAGTTCGGTCAACTCCTTAACGACATTTGACTGTTGTGACCTTATTAGATATGAGCTAGTACAACTGTTTGGTATTACAGTGTAGCAAAAATGTTTGGCATAATAACATTTGTATTTGCTAACTGATGAAACAACGAGGAAGAGCTCTGCCTTTAGACTTTCAAAGAGTTTGATTTAATTTTTAAAAGGAAATAACTGAGAAGTGAAACCTCTGTCCTCACAGCTTCATCAACACCAACTGGAGGACAACCAGTAGCAGCTGTCCAGATGGAAACAGCCACGGGTGGAGAGGACTGTGGGGCAGCAGAAAATAAAATAAACCAAGATCTGAATTATTATGAAGGTAATGTGAACTCTTCAAAGACTGAAGTCAGTGATGATGATGAAGCTAAACCTTTACTTTCACATCTTTATCAACACCAAGAGGAAGACGGATGCCGTCAAATGAGCAGATCATCTGACCAGCGAGAAGCAGCATCTTTAGCAGCAGAAACCACCACGACCAACAACAACAACTTGTCTCTTCAGAGAAACTTGAAAGGTCATTCAAGACAGAAGTCTTCAAGTTGTTTGGTTCCTAAGAAAGATCTAAAAGTGAAAACAAATGTACAGTCATGCAGTAAAGTTGAGACAGTACTGATTCAATTCGGATGTGACGAATGTGGCGAATGTGGCAAAAGATTTACGAGTAAAGGAAATTTAATAAGGCACATGAGAATCCACACCGGAGAGAAACCATTTGCTTGTGAAATTTGTGGACAAAGATTTAGCCGTCAGTACACTCTAAACAC
>JBBPBX010008402.1:41290-62638 GCA_038048925.1 Garcialebias charrua | reverse complement strand
CCGTCTGCTCTCTAAAGTAAAGTCACTCCTCAGCCGTAGTGATCTGGAGAAAGCCATCCATGCCTTTGTGACCTCCAGACTTGACTATTGTAATGCTTTGTATGTTGGAATTAATCAATCTTCCATCTCCCGTTTACAGCTTGTACAAAACTCTGCCGCCCGCTTTTTGACCAACACACGGAAATATGAACACATCACTCCTGTCCTGTCCTCTTTACACTGGCTCCCGGTTCAGTTCAGGATACAGTTCAAGCTGCTCCTGTTTGTTTTCAAAGCTCTGAATGGACTTGCACCTCTGTACATCTCAGAACTTTTGAAAGTCCATCAGCCCAGCAGAGATTTACGCTCTGCCAGTCAACACCTGCTGGAGGTGCCTCGCTCAAGGTACAAACAATGGGGAGACCGGTCCTTTTCTGTTGCCGGCCCAAAAGCCTGGAACAGTCTCCCCCTTGAGCTGCGTGCCACCTCTGATCTGACTCTGTTCAAAACCAGACTGAAGACCCACTTGTTCAAAAAAGCTTTCAGTGTGTAACTTTTATTACTTTGGTATTTTAGTATGTAGCATTTTTATTTCCATTGCCTCCTTTTATTGCTGTTGTTTTTTATTCTATTTTCACTGATTTATTGTACCGGTTTTTATATTTTCTGTCCTGTTAAGCACCTTGGTCAATGCAAGGCATTGTAGGAAGGTGCTATACAAATAAAGTTTATTATTATTATTATTCTTACTATAAACCTAACCCCGTGAAACTATTATGAGCGCTAACAAAGCTAAAAACGGAGCCTATTATCATTGCTACCAATGCTAACAACGTACCTTTAAACCTACTAGGAGGTACAGGAGGGGCAGTCTGACCGCTACGTATGGGGATGATAATAACTAATAACGGCCATTTAATGGTTGATAACGTTCGAAGTGGGTGGGGGTGATGTTTGCTTCTTCCTGGGGGATAACAGAAAATAATTGAGTCAGAGTCAGAGTACTTTTATTAACATTGCACAAGTTTGCACCAGTACAGCGTGAATATGTACGCACAGTCATCCTGAAGGGGACTACGTGAGAAGCACTGCTTTGGAGTCTAAAGGGTAAAGATGAGCTCACCTTTGGTTGTTTCATTTTAGTTTAAAGCGCATTCAAACTCTGCTGCTGTCTTATGGTACGTCCAGACCGAACGCGTTTTGAGCTGCAGGAGCGTCTGGTTTACATGCAAAGTCAATGGGGGACGCGCCTCCAGGGGTCGCGCGTCGCGTCACGTCCGTTTTGAGCGGTGTGGAAGGGGCGTTTGAGCGTTTTCCGTGCACGTGAGCCTGCGGCAGCCTCCATAGCTCGACTTGAAAATGCCGAAGATTTCGCCGTTCAACGCGTCTGTCAACCAATCAGGGAGAGTCGGGGAGGAGAGAGAGGGAGTCAGCTACTTTTTATCGAGTTTTTTAAATAATTAATTGTGCTTTTGTTTTTTATTGCACCCAGTTTTTTGAGTATTTTATTTGCATTTTGTGAATTTTAAGTTTTTGATGCAATTATCTGTGAGGCTCCATCCTCTTGGTTGTTCCTCTTCTTTGTTGCATTTGTGGTTGATTTTTATCTTGATTTTATTTTTCATTGTAGCACTTTGAGATCTGTTTGATGTAAAGTGCGTTATAAATAAAAGTTATTATTATTATTATTATGTGACGCTGTAACGAGGGGGATGGGTGTTGCGCAACTGTGTGACGTATTGTTTGTGAGACACGGAAATAACCCGCAAAGTCGTGTTCAAGTATGGAGGAGAAATAAAAAGGATTGTGAACTTTTCACGTTTAGCAAGTTAAGCTCTGCTAAATCCCCCCCGCTGCAACCGCCGCCGCTGCTTCACGTTCCGGTCTGAACACCACTGGGTCCCGTGCGTCCAGCTTGAGGCGTTCGCGCTTTTTGGCCGCTCAAAAAGTGTTCGGTCTGGACGTACCATTAATGTTCCAAGACATAATTAACTCTATTTCTATAATGTATCTGTTTTTTTTTCTGTTTGTTTGTTTCTTTCTCATTTTCTGTTCTCTTGTTGTCTTCTGCCATCTGTGTGCAAGAGTTTTTGCCACCTATGGTTGAGCAGCATAAGGTTTCAACATGTACGGCACACAGACAAGCAAACACAGATCTACATAGGTTACCAACGTGTTGTTGAGCGCGAGACTGAAAATTGACACATGCACACGCACGTTTATGAAGCTGTCGCAGGCTGGTAATTAGTGGAAGCAGGAAGGTGATAACAAGCAGCAGCCACACTTTTCCAACGGAGGTGTCGTTGCCAGCATGCCGCTGGAAGTCACAACTCCACCGATCACACTATCTCTCGCACGTGACACGTCCCCAGACACACTCCTTTAAATACAGATTTATGCACGCTGCAACAAGTGCAATAAAATGTTAAAATGCTTTTACTGAAACAGTTTGTGATTTGAGTGTATATGTCCCCCCACACGTCCTCCTCCTCCTCCTTTCTCTTCCTTTGCCTGTCTTTTCCACGCACACCTCCACCTCCTCCTCCAACACAGTCTGAGTCATCTGATCCAAAAGGTGAGATGCTGCATTCACCTAGTTATTTTCATCTTGTCTTGCTACATGAGAGACACTCCTCACTTTTCTAATGTCATGTCTTTTATTCCCCATCTTTCCTTTTCATCCCATCTGTCATGCAGCAGCGAGCGCCACGTTGAATCCCATGATCCTCTTTTTTGACGTTGTTTTAATTTGGGCTGCCTTCTCAGCACAAACTTTATATGAGCACAGAATTTTGATCTGCATCGGTTTTATCAGACATATTCTGATTATTGTGCAGCTCTAATCCTGTAAATCCCGATGTCTGCAGAATAACTGGCAGCGTACACAAATAAATGTTTTTGTGACTGAAAAATATGCTGCATATTTTCAGAAATGAACAAACTAAACGTTGCATTTCTCCTTAATTCTTGGAGCTTACGATGTCTCTGAAAATTTAAAAACAAAAGAGCAAGAGTGGAAATATTTATACATGAAAAATCTAAATGATTATGACTTACAGCTTGCAAAATATCCATCTACTATCTCTTGGATTGAAGTATGTGTAATAGCTTCTAACATTATTTTTCCAAAAATGTTGACGTTTGTTTGAAAATGGGCCCTTTCTAATCAGCAGTCAAGCATCCAGTGAAATCCATTTAAAGCAGAGCAGTGGAAATGCTTCAGTTCAACTTTCTGCTTGTGGCTGAACATTATTTTTTGTGGACATTGGTTCTTTCTCATTACAAGCAAAGAAGCAGCCCTACAGAAATCTGAATGGCATTGTAATGACCTTCTTCTGCATTAATCACAATAATTTAATTATATTAAACTGACCATTTAAGCTTGAGATTCTTATGGACTTATTCCTTGCACATTTTTACATTTGTCTCATGAGTCCATTGTTCTGTTCACTCAGGTTGTGGAAACAGCAGTATGAGTGGGGACATGTACGGAGCTGGGTACCGCTCTATTACCAACATAGATTACTCCTCAGTCTGCATCAGCACTATGAGTGCCAAGTACAGCCGCTGTCCTGGGATGACCTGGCACCAGATGGACGTACGCCAGCTCTCCTTCCCCGACGCCTCCTTTGACGTAATCCTCGAGAAGGCAACGCTGGATGCCATCATGGTGGAAGACAAAACGCCTTGGGAGGTGTCCCCTGAAACCACCTGTTTCATGCATCAAGCTCTCACAGAGGTATTGGCAAAGATCTTTAAATGTTACTGCAAAGTTTGATGTTTTGGAACTTGAGATGCTCTATTTAAAAAAAAAAAACTTTACATTTAAAATGTTAATCAAACACTAAGCTGAAGGTGTCATTATCTCTTTTGAGAAGAGTATCAAAATTAGTGTTTTAAATGAATGATGTCAAGTTGCTGCTACTTCATTGTCTATTATTTGTACATGAAATAAACTGGTTGCCAGTTGTTGCTTAAAATAATACTTTATTTTCAAAAAAAAAAAAAAGTTAAGTCTGGTCCTCTGGACATTCAAAAAAAAAAACACAACAAAAAATTGTAGAAAGTTTTCATCTTTCCTCCGAAAGACTTCTTCAGTCTGAGGTGCTGTTTACCAGTTTGCTGCTGACAGCCAAAACCAGCTGCTCACATGATTAAGGAGGACCATCGGCCTAACGATGGATCATTAGCACCCTGATGGTTGTTTGCTATTCACAGAGGGCTGAGTGATACTAGCAATAACAGCATTGTAAGAGGGGGACAGTTGAACCCGGAGGCCTCCACCTCTGTTTAATGATGGACGGTTTCCTTTCACAGAGATGGCCTCCTTTACTCCTCTCTCAAACCATCATTCCTCTCTATCAAGGATGTGAACATCTTCATCCCTGAAAGAGTGACCTCTGGCCTGGAGATGAGTGTAGACCTCAGAGCCCTGGCCTGATGATGTTGATCTTCTGTGCTGGGCCATCCTTTTGGCCAGTGGCTGTTTAGTTTCACCTGAACCAATAACTACATTTTCTCCTATTGTTGCCAACCTTTACATGGAGGAGGTAGAAAAGAGAGCTTTGACATCCTTTTCAGAGACACCACCTGGGTTAAAATTAAATCTCAGGAAGTCCAACATTTCTCTACCATTTTCACCCACTAGAGGTCCCTCGACTTACATGGCAAGCCAAGTGTCTCGTTAAAAGGTAAAAGTGGATATTAATGAGACACTTAGCTTGCCATACCAAGCCACCTTCATCTCGCTTCGGAACTCCTGGAGTAAATGTCAAATCAGCTGCATTTTGCCGTGCCGCCCAGGTGAAAAGCAGCTGATTCGACCATTAAAGTGCATTTATTAAGGAAAAGTTAAACTAAGCACACCTTTGCTATAATGTCAAACAAACAAATAATTGTTTTTAAGTGTTAATCTTGTTAAATTCTTGTTAAATCCCGTGCACGCTCCCGCAGCTGCCATTAGGCAACTAATCAATTTTTGCTGCAACACCGGCCCACGTTTCCGGGTTGTCAGCGGTGACGCATAACAAACGTGACATGTCAGTGGGGACAGTACTTTAAGTGGGCCGGAACGCACCAGAACGCAGTTCCACCACTTCTAAAATTTAACCCTGAGAGTACAGGGACTTTTTTTTAGAGTACGGTGCGTTCCGGAACTTATTTTCGTCTTCTCCACTTGAAAGACCCGTGGCAGACGGCATCATTTCCCCCTGACTGGATTTCAAGAAACAGCAATGCATCTGTCGACAATAAAACATCTTTGGTGGAGCGCGTCATTTTGGCCAATCACAACCTCAGGATAGACAGGGGGAGGAGACGACAGCGAAATCTGTAAAAAAAAATAAAAAAAAAACTCCGCAGCGCGACTCGCGAGTTCAACAGAGCGCGAGGGAGGCGGAAGTAGAACAGGCAGTGTTTTCAAAGGAAATTAAGTAAATTTTACAAATGAACGATGCAGAGAAAACTGTTCGACCCAACTCCTCCAACGTGTGGGAGCTCTTGAAGCTTCACAAAGATTAAAAAAACTGCAACATGCAGTTTTGAAATTGACGACACACGGGAGAACCCCGCTGATGAAAACATGACAGAGTCGTAAACTAACTTCACCACGGTGTGTATCATTAAATCAGAAAACTGTAAAAAGCCCCTCCTAAATTCACTGTTGGTGGTTATTAAAATGTCACCTGTTCATTGGGTAAAGTTAATATTTTTATACATGCAGTTGAGTGTCACCATTGTTTAGTAAAATGGCATGTTGTGTTACAAATAAAACTAAATAAAAATTAACAAAATAAAAGTCAATTGCACCCCTAAAGCCACTGTGATAAAGTGTCACATTAATTTAATTATCTTAGCCACAGGAGTGAGTTTAAAAACAGGATGATGTCTATATGATCTAGTTGAATGAGGTGTCTCTAAAATATCCTGATTCATGATCAATAATAATTTAAACAATTTTTTAATCTGTCCACAGGACCTGACTTTATTTTGTTAGATGTCTCTAAAATAGTTATTGAATCAAGTGTTTACATGTAGGTAAACATAGATGTTTAACAACTTGTTAAAATACACCAGAATGCAGGAAATGGCATCTACTTTATTCAAAATTTCTGGCAAAACATCTTCACCAGCATATTTAAGAAATGAGTTTTTACTGTTAGTAAGTTTTATTTATATAGCACATTTCACAGACATGAGAGTCACATAGTGCTTTACAAAAGGAAAAATAAAATCATAAAATCACAGAAGTACTATACAAAAAGGTAAAACATAACAAACTCTAAAATCAATGTACAAAATTAACCAAAAGCCTGTCTGAAGAGATAAGTCTTAAGTTTTTAAATGCATCTGTTGACTCGGAGCAGCGCATTGTTAGCAAAATGTTCTGCTGTATTTGACTTGCTGCTGTTGTTGGTTGTTAATTTTTTGGTTGACACAATCTTTCCTATTTATGTCCTCATTAAATTAGGTTAGTAAATGACTTTTACCTGAAGCATGTTAAAAAATTACAAAATCTTTCGGGGGGGGGGGTTGGCGCAACGTTTGTCACCTTTTTCATCCCTTCTGAGTTTGCAGGTATGCATATTATTATGACATTAGGGAGAGTACCGGCACTTATTTTTTTCCACTTAAAGCACTGAGTGGGGATGCATAATAGATGTGACTTATACAGCAATGTGACTTATTGATGTTTTTTCCACTTTATTAGACATATTTGGACTGATGCGGCTTATATGGATGGCGGTGTGATGTGTACATTGGCAAGTACGGTATATATAAACATAAATACTGTATACTCAGCTCAGCCAAGTTCACAGAGTTCAGGAGATGTCCTTGAAGCCAACTACAGTCTCCTTACACAGCACTTTCCATTTACACAGCATATGGCTCATGGGCAGAGATAAAATAGCGTCTTGAAAGATGGTTTCGGTTTGTTTTGGGCCTGTTGTTCTCAGGGCAGAGCAGAAGAATATTCTCAGCCAAAGTAATACGTAAAAACATTCATAATCTTTTACCAAAGACTCCCTGAAATTATACATATCTGTCACCCTGCGCCACCTCGGACAAGATAACAAAAACCTACTTCTGTTCTTATACACTATTTAACTCCCGCTTACTTGCATATGTTGCACCAAAAACATTAAGGTTTACTTGGATTCTTCACGTCCCGATAGCCAGATTACCCACCCTTTTTGGAGTCCTTGGAGTGGGTATTGGAGAGTGCGCCTCCTGGGGACTCCCTTGTTCTACTGGGAGACTTCAACGCTCATGGGCAATGACAGTGAGACCTGGAGGGGTGTGGTTGGGAGGAACGGCCCCCCTGATCTGAACCCGAGTGGTATTCTGTTATTGGACTTCTGTGCTCGTCATGGATTGGCATGGCTCCAGGACACCCTAAGTCACAGTTCGATGATCAACTTTGTTGTCGTCTCATCTGATCTGCGGCCGCATGTCATGGACACTCGATAGAAGAGAGGAGCGGAGCTGTCAACTGACCACTACCTGGTGGTGAGTTGGCTCAGATGGTGGGGAAGGATACCGGTCAGACCTGGCAGACCCAAACGCATAGTGAGGGTCTGCTGGGAACGTCTGGCAGAGTCTCCCATAAGACAGAGATTTAACTCCCACCTCCGGGAGAGCTTTGAACACATTCCGAGGGAGGCGGGGACATTGAGTCAGAGTGGGCCATGTTCCGCGCCTCTATTGTCGAGGCGGCTTATCGGAGCTGTGGCCGCAAGGTTGTTGGTGCCTGTCGTGGCGGCAACCCTCGAACCCGGTGGTGGACATTGGCGGTGAAGGATGCTGTCAGGCTGAAGAAGGAGTCCTATTGGGCCTTTTTGGCCTGTGGGACCCTGGAAGCAACTGATGGGTACCGGCAGTCCAAACGGCATGCAGCTCGGGTGGTTGCTGAAGCAAAAACTCGGGAGTTCGGAGAGGCCATGGAGAATGACTTCCGTACGGCTTTGAAGCGATTCTGGTCCATCCTCCGGCGTCTCAGTGGGGGGAGTGGTACGGCACCAACACTATTTATAGTGGGGGTGGCGTGCTGCTGCCCTCAACTTGGGATGTTGTGAGTCGGTGGGCAGAATACTTCGAAGACCTCCTCAATCCCACTGGCACATCTTCCACTGAGGAAGCAGAGCCTGGGGACTTTCGGTTGGGCTCTTCAATCTCTGGTGCTGAGGTCACCAAGGTGGTTAAAAAGCTCCTCTGTGGCAGGGCCCCAGGGGTGGATGAGATTCGCCCGGAGTTCCTTAGGGCTCTGGATGTTGTGGGGTTGTGTTGACTTACGCGACTCTGCAATATTGCGTGGACATCGGGGGCAGTTCCCTTGGATTGGCAGACTGGGGTGGTGGTTCCCCATTGCCATTTTTAACTTTTGTTTTGAACGACTGGTTTATGATAATAAGCTCTCATGGTCACGCCCTTCAAAGATCTGTTTACATTAACTACGCCCTCTGTAACACCCAGTATCTCTAATCTGTTGTTGTTTTAAAATTAGCTCTTTTTTTATTACTAATTTGACTTACTGTTAGTGCTAGCTTAAGATAACTTACCAAAAGCCGTCTGCGCGCGCCGCCATTATCTGTTCCTTTTAGCCCGAATCCGATGCTAAAAATAGCTCGTTCCTCCTCCGTCCTTTTATGTCCGCTCGTTGCATGCGGCGCTTTTGGGAGCGATCTCTGTTCAGTCCAGACATACACAAAGTTCACTGAGTGTCTCCAGTTAATTTATCCGTATGAGGCAACCTCTGACCAGCCAGCCAGCTCCCAGCCGCAGATGGTCTCTTCGCCGGCGGTCTGCTCGTTTTCCGTCTGCCGGCTGCTCGTTGGGAGCGATCGCTAATACGCTAAAAATTGAACTAAAACGTAAAAATAACAATTATACTTTATTTATAAAGCCATTTAAAACAACCACAGCTGCAACAAAGTGCTGTACACATGAAATTAAGAACATTTAAACAAAAGATGAGATGAAATCAGGAAAAACAACCGTCACGTCTATTATACTGAAGTGGGTTGAGCCTAACCAGGGGTTGCTAGGTGAGGGGCTGGACTCAGGTTTGAGGTGGGTTGTGGCTGCGGTTTGTGACGTCACAAACCACAGGACTTGAAAACAAAACCTATCTTATCACAGTAAAATAAATATACTTAGAGTAAATAAACCACTGCAGGGCATTTTTTTTGGCACTAGGACTGTTTTTTTTTTTTTAAGTCTTTATTCATTTCATAACAAAATTAAAATACATAACATAACAAATAACATATCTTTAACTACAAAACATAGTACAGCAAACCCCCTACTTACGAACGAGTTCCGGACCTAAGAACCGTTCGCAGGTCGATCTGTTCGCAGGTCAGTCCGTCCACTCGTCACTCGGGGATGTCTTTTTTTATTTTTATTTTTTTGTGGTACCAAGTACTGTACTTCGCCTATCCTAACACACCTAACACAGTGTAATTAATTAATACAGTACAGTAATAAAAATATAAATTAAATAAAAATATAATTTCTTACTTTGAGGTGGTCAAAGCCGAGATCAGGCCGGAGGTGTTCGTGCGGCAGCGCGGCGCGACAATGACTGAGCGATCGGCGATCAATCCGCGGCTGCCTGAGACGTCCACAGAGTTCACAGAGCCGTTTCCAGCTAGTAATTAATCCATATGAGGCAATCCTGGGTCACAAATCTTCAAAGCCGGCAGCTGCTGCAGCCCGTGTTAGCTTCTGGAGCTAGCCAGGCCGGAGGTGTTCGCGCGGCGGCCTGGCGCGATGACTGAGCGATCGGCGATCAATCCGCGGCTGCCTGAGACGTCCACAGAGTTCACAAAGCCGTTTCCAGCTAGTAATTAATCCATATGAGGCAATCCTGGGTCATAAATCTTCAAAGCCGGCTGCCAAAAATGGCTGCCGCAGACGGTCCGGTGTTCTGCTTTAACTTGTGACCGTGTAAACTGGAGACCTTCTTCTTGTAGCATTTCCTGTTATGACCGGAAGTTGCACAATTATTGTGCAATTATGACAAAAATGATCAGAAATGATCATTTTTATCATAATTATTATTTATAAAGCCTTTAAAACAACCACAGCTGCAACAAAGTGCTGTACACATGAAATTAAGAACATTTAAACAAAAAAACAAAAAAAATAATTAAAAAATAATAATTTCATATTTTTATTATATATGATACGTTCGTAGGTCCAGGTTGCCGTAGGTCGATGGAGTCGTAGGTAGGGGGTTACCTGTATATATAAAATGAAAGGCAGCAGATGAAGAAAAAATCTTATAATATCTGCTCCTTAGTTAACCAATAAACCATTCAAATAAACATATTCAAAAATTTGTCAAAACAAGTAAATAACACAAGCGATATTTCAAATATCTAACACTTTTCATGAAATACATTCATATTTTTTTTTAGCATATGGACTTTTACCAGTTTCTTAAATATTGAGATTGATTTAGCTTCCTTAACAGCTAACTCTAAATCGTTCCACAGTCTAACACCTTGAATTATGGTAGATCTTCCCTTCAAACTGGTTCTGAATTGCGGTTTAAGAAAAACATCTTTCCCCTTAAGATTATAATTACTGGATCTTTTCACATAATTATTTTGGATATTAGAAGGCAATGCATTATGATGCGCTCTATACATAAATGACAAGATGTTATAATCCACTAAATCAGGGAACTTCAAAAACTTCAATTCACAAAATAATATATTAGATGGATGACAATAATGTTTACCCTTGATAATTCTTATAACTCTCTTCTGCAATATAAAAATGGGCTTTGTAATTGATTTACATGCTTTTCCCCAAACATTAATACAGTAAATTAAATGTGGCACAACAATTGTATTGTACAACAAACACAAAGCTTTATCATTCAGTAGATACCTGACTATAAAAAATTGCAACAGATTTCGATATTTTCATTTTAACTGAATTTATGTGTTGCTTCCATGATAATTTATCATCAATGATGACACCCAAAAACTTTGCCTCATATACTCTATAGATTTCTGAATTGTCAATCTTGAATTAGCCTGGTTAAAACCAGACCCTTGTCCTTCACTTCGCTTCAGACAAGGGTCTGGACTTTCTCCATTGACAACCAATTCTTGCTGGAGGCGTGGCCTCTGCTGATGGCTGCTCCCCCGTGGTCTGCTGAACTTGACTTCAAGTTTGACGCCTCCTGCTGAATTTTCTCTCGCTCCATTGCATATTGTGTTTATATGTTAATAAAACGTCCTAATAAAATAAAATAAAACCATGGATCGCTGGTCCAACACACCAGAAGACCAGGAAATCTGATGGGACTCGGGCAGCAACTTAAAACCCGACTTTAAATCTCTCGTGACAACCTCAGTCATTTCCTTGTTCATTTCACTCAGCGGAGGGAGAGGAGGATGAGGAGGAGGGAGCGAGCGATAACTTGACTTTTGGCAAAAAAACAAAAGAAAACTCCAGATAAGGGATTAAGAAGGGGAAATTAATACATTTGTGTCACATATAAAACAGTCCTGCATCGCTTTGCATCGCTTTGAATGAGAACATGCGGCTGCTCGTTGGCTGCGCGCTCCCCCGTGGTCTTCTGAACTTGACTTCAGCTCCGCCTCCTGCTGAATTTTCTCTCGCTCCGTTGCATATTGTGTTTATATGTTAATAAAACGTCCTAATAAAATAAAATAAAACCATGGATCGCTGGTCCAACACACCAGAAGACCAGGAAATCTGATGGGACTCGGGCAGCAACGTAAAACCTGACTTTAATTCTCTCGTGACAACCTGAGGCATTTCCTTGTTCATTTCACTCAGCGGAGGGTGAGGAGGAGAAGGAGGAGGGAGGAGGGAGCGATTACTTGACTTTTGGGGAAAAAAACAAAAGAAAACTCCAGATAAGGGATTAAGAAGGGGAAATTAATAAATTTGTGTCACATATAAAACAGTCCTGCATCGCTTTGCATCGCTTTGAATGAGAACATGCGGCTGCTCGCTGGCTGCGCTGGGACAGGTGGGGGCGTGGGTTAGGGGCCAAAAACTCCGCCCCTTCTGTTCTCTGATTGGTCCGGTCAAAAATCTACCGGAGAAATCGTTGTCTATGAGAGAAGTCCCAGACTGTGCAGTGAAGGGAAATGAGAATTGAGCGGAGCTGTGCAGGAAGGCGAGGGCCAGGCTAATCTTGAATGAAACATCAATATTTTTATTTTTATTGCTAAATATCATATAATTAGTCTTATCCAAGTTTAACGATACTTTGTTGAGTCTAAACCAATTTGGAATTTTATTAAACTCAATCATCATTAATTTCAATAACTGTTCAATATTCATACCAGAACAAAAAAAAGTTGTGTCATCTGCAAAAAGAACACATTTAAGGAGACTAGACGCCTTAACCAAATCATTTACATACAGGATGAACAACTTTGGACCAATTACAGATCCTTGAGGAACTCCACATGTAATTTTGCTGTAATCCGATCTTATATCATTTATCTGCACAAATTGTTTCCTGTTATTTAAGTAACTGCACACCCACTTCAGAGTCAATCCTCTGATACCATATTTATACAATTTCTCAAAAAGAATGTTATGATCGACCGTATCAAACGCCTTTTTTAAGTCAACAAACACACTCACACAATACTGTTTTTGGTCCACAGCTGTTGTTACTTGTTCAATAAAGTCCACAAGCGCCATGGATGTTGAATTTTTTGCTCTGAAACCATATTGGCTATTGGTTAAAATATTTTGTTTTTCAATAAATTGGTCTAATCTGTTACTAAATAATTTCTCCAATATTTTAAAAAAACTGTGGTAACAAGGATATCGGTCGATAATTATTAAACTCACATTTGTCACCTCCTTTGAACAGAGGTATCACCTTGGCCACCTTCATTCTGTCAGGAAATACTCCTTTTGTAAATGATAAATTGCATATGTATGGTTCGACATGACCCAGTATGTGCTTTACAAACATCATATCCATATCCATATAATCCTTTGATCTTTTGTCCAAAAATTTATTAATGACATTCATTATTTCATATTTATCAGTTCCATGCAGGAACATACTTTCAGGGTAATCATCAATTAAATAGTTCACATCATTATTCACCTTAGGTATCGTTGTACCAAGGTTGGTTCCAACGTCAACAAAGTACTGATTAAATCCATTTCCAATTACATTTTCATCGTATACTTTCTTGTTATCCATTGTAAAGGTTTGTGAAATGCTTGTTTTATTTGTATTTTTTTGTAAAGCATTATTCACTACCCGCCATGTAGCTTTCATGTCTCCATTACTTTTATTCAATAAGTCACTATAATATTCTTTCTTATGTTTTCTTATAATCCCAACTAATTTGTTTTTATATTGTTTATATCTATCTTCAGCTTCTCGTGTTCTACATTTCAGGAAACATGAGTACAAATAGTTTTTCTTTTTACAAGCATTTCTCAATCCCTTCGTCATCCATTGCTGGTCAACAACTTTCTTCTTAGTGTAATTTTTTATAATACAATTTTTTTATATAAAGCTTCAAGGATATTCATGAATGCATCATATGATTTATTTACATCATCAACATAAACACTATCTCAGTTTTGTTCATTTAAATCCTCTTTCAACTTATCTAAAGCTTTCTTAGATGTGTTTATTATTTTTGTTGTACATGGGATTATTTTTTTTATTGATTGAAACTTCTTGTAGATGGTAAACACCGGTAAATGATCACTAAGATCACTCATTAAGATACCACCAGTCACATTCCCATTTGTGGCATTTGTAAAAATATTGTCAATTATAGTTGCACTGTGAGACGTGATTCTTGTTGGCTTTGAAATTAAATGGTAAAGATTTAGGGAATGCATTGAGTCTATAAATGAACCAACATTGTTTGAATCTTTCTGTATTCCCAAATCAATATTAAAGTCTCCACAAAGAAAATTTGTTTTATTGCATATCTTGTCAAATAGTTCAATAATTTTATCTGTGAATGACTCAATATTTGATCCAGGTGGTCTGTATACACAACTTATAATAATATTTCTGTCGTTTTTATTAATTATTTCAATAGTTATCATTTCAATTAATTTCTCATCAGTTATTGACATTTCCCTGATTAAATTACATTTTATAGCATTATTTATAAAAAGTGCCACACCACCACCTCTTTTTTTATATCTGTTCATTGTGTACAATTCATACCCATCGATTTGTGTATTAATTATATTATCATCCTTTAACCACGTCTCAGACAATGCAATTATCGTAAATGTTCTATTAAGTTGTTTTAAATAGTCAGTAATTTTGGAAATATTTGCATTTATACTTCTGCAATTGAAATGAATTATGGATAAGCCAGATTTTGTCAAGCTAAAATCATTAAATTGTTGTTCACTATAATAATCACAACCCTCTATTGTTGGAAAAAAAACCAAGTACATACCCAAAGTTGAGTAAAAAAAACATTAAAGGGGACCAAATGTAGGATATATAATTTTTTGTGGTTTATCTGTGGGCTATCCAGACCATTTTCAGTCAATTTTATACACAAAATAATGCTTAGATAATAAAATATCCCCTTTCTAATTCTGCCAAATTTCACTTCCGTTCTAAACGACCGGTTTATGAATAATGAGGTCTGAAAGCCACGCCCTACAAAGACCTATTTACATTAACTACGCCCTCTGTAACAGCCAGTATCTCTAATATGTTGTTATTTTAAAATTAGCTCTTTTTTATTACTCATTTGACTTACTGTTAGTGCTAGTAGCTTAAGATAACTTACCAAAAGCCCTCTGCGCGCGCCGCCATTTGCAGCTCCTTTTTTTAGCATTAGCCCACTGATAGCTTTTCCTCCTCCGAGCGGGCGGTGTTAGCTCCGCTCGTTGCATGCGGCGCTTTTGGGAGCGATCGCTGTTTCAGTCCACACACAAACAAAGTTCACAGAATGTCTCCAGTTAATTTATCCGCATGAGGCAACCTTTGACCGGACCCCCGGACCTCAAAAGTCAGTAGCTCCCAGCAAAAGATGGTGTCTTCGCCGGCGGTCTGCAAAACAAAAGGCTTAAAAAAAAAAAGGGATGCCGCGACCGGGACGCGAACCTGTGTCCTTCGGATGACGAGTCCGCTTCACTACCTCTAGGCCAACCAGGCAGTTATGCAAAAAGCAGTCTTTCATCGTATAAGAAATAATCACAACCACCTACATTTAGAACGCTGAAGTTTTGATTAGATTTTGATGAAGTGAAAGGTATTCTTAAAATAAATAAGTTGCTAATCTGAAAATATATCGATCAGTGGTGCTTGATGGTACAGACTGTCGCCCCGCGAGAGAGTGTGCACAGTTTTCTGCCGGCTGCGCGTTGGGAGCGATATTACACTAAAAATTGAACTAAAACGTAAAAATAACAATTATAAAGTATTATTATGTCGATGTATATATCTAGTCTCACCCCGATTTCTCCGAAACAAAAGGCTTTAAAAAAAAGGGGGGGGAAATGCCATTGACAGGATGCGATCTCCGCTCTCCTGCGTGGCGCTCAAGTGTCGTAACCGCTCAACCAAACTGACAGTTGTGCAAAAGTAGTCCTTCATCATATAAGAAACAAGTCCAAACCGCGAGAGTGTGTGTGCACAGTTTCAACGAGACAGAGTTCATTCAAACAAGGTAATAAAACATTCTGGTTTTACTCGAGATGTGCTGCATGGCTGGAGCAGGGCAAACCCCTAGCCCCCCGGGGGCTAAATAAATGAATAAATGACCGCCAGGTCAGCTCCTAAACCGCTAGGCAACCGTGACATCTTTTATACTCAAGTGGGTGGAGCATCACCAGGGGTTGCTAGGTGAGGGGCTGGACTCAGGCTTGAGGTGATTGGCTACGGTTTGTGACGTCACAAACCGCAGGAAGTGTGAAACGAAGCGTTTTTAATCACAGACAAATAAATCTACTTAGAGTAAATAAACCACTGGGTGCATTTTTTTGGCACAAGGACTGTTTTTTTATGAAGTAAATACCCAAAGTTGAGTAAAAAAACATTAAAAAGTGAATTTTGCATGTGTGGTCCCCTTTAAAAAGTGAATTTTGCATGTGTGGTCCCCTTTAATGGTGAACTGAAGTTCATTAAAAGTTCTTTAGCAGGATTTTGGATTCTGGACACGCCTCCAGAACCGGTCCTGAATTACGGTGGAAATGCGATGTGTAAAGAGCTGATCTGAGCAGGGTAGAGTAATGCAGAGTAGGAACGGTGGAAAAGGGGCTTTAGCTCGTTGTGGTGACCCCTGAAGAAGGGAGCAACCAAAAGAAACTTCCTTGCTATCATGGTCATCCATCCACTGCGTGATGATCCTATATGAGGATCAATCATCACTGAAACAACACAAAAGGAGGTTTGCTTTACTAAATTATCTCCAGTTTAAGGCCTCAAATTTTACTTGGACCCACAAACGAGACCAGTTTTTTATTTTATTTTATTAAGAACAAAGTCTGACAGAATCAAAACGCGCACACACACACAGCTGGTTGTCTTGGTGTTTTCCTCTCACAGAAGAAAATATTACAGCAGGATCACTGAGTATGGTTGGAGGACATTTGGGTGGATTTGACTTCAGCAGGAGTGGATCTGAACTCACGAAGCAACCTGTTCAGACGGCGGTAACGGAGTCGAGTTCCTCCTCAGCCGTCATCACCTCTCTCCTTTTGCACCACCTTCTCTTCTCACCTCTGATTTCAGTTTCTCTCAGCTGCTGTGTGATCGGGGCTGTGTTGATTATGATGTGTGATTGTCTTTGTGCCGCACTTTCGGGGTGCTCTTGTGGAAATGCTTGGATCTGTTTGTGCACGTGTGCATTTCTAATCACAGAGAAGTCGGTGGTTTTCGGCGCAACTACGTTGATTTTTTCGGGTGCAGCAGCAGTCACGATTCGAGCTCGTGTGTATGTTCTGCAGGAATGTGGGAGGTCTGCTGAGAGTCTGCTTTCTTACAGAAGGCATTTGCACAAACTAAAACAAGGGAAGAGAGATGAGAGGGGAAAAGGTGAAAAGAGAACAGCTCAGGAGAACTGAGGAATCGAGAAAATGAGAAGGGTGGGGATACTTTGGTTAAAATCTGACAGAACAGGGATGAAAGATGGAGGAAGATGTGGGTGAAAAAGCTGCATTACAGAAAAGAAGGGGAGAGAGAGCGAGAGAGGAGGAGAAGCAAACCTCGACTGACAGAAAGCTAATGAGCAGTGTGCCAGGATGAGGCCAGTGGGACAAATCATCGCTTTAAGGCCGTTTCCAAACAATTACCTAAGCTAAAGTAAAAAAAAATAAAAAAGGCATATAAAGACAAAGGGTGCAGCTTTGCACACACAGCACTTATATACAGCTTATAAAACTTGGGTAAAATTAAAAACAATAAGCAGCAGTAAATTGGGATTTTTGTGATCCACTGCACAGATTGTGTACACGAAGTCACAGGACAGTAAGTTTAAGAACCGACCCGTTGTTATTTCTGTTGCTAACCTGCACACATATGTGCAAACCAAATCTGTCTGTAGAGACCGCGGTTCACTGAAGTGTGAAATTTATTTCACAGCCCGACACGCTCTATGAATCACTCTCGCTGTTGCTATGGCGACTCCTTCATTGGACATAATTTCAGACTAACACTTTTAATTGCTAACCTTTGCTCCTGTTTAAAAGGTAAGGTGTGGTCCATGGACTTGCTCAAAGGGATAAGTTTACCCTTGGGAAGAGGAATTCCTTCCTTCCTCTGAAAGGAAAAAGGCGGGTGATAATGGTTTTGTGTTAGAAGGATTTGGAATAAAAGTTTGCATGATTAAAACGTAAATTTTGCGGGTCTTAAGGTTTACTCAAGTGTTATTGATGACTGGGTCTATGTGTTTGGTAACTCTGCATGGCTGCACTGATGCATGAGATAATCTGAATCACAGCAGGGATGTCATTACAGTGTGCAGCAGATGTTCATACAATTTGGACTTCTGATTTTTATCTGTTTCTACCTTACATCAAAAGGTTTGTCTGTGTCTGTTTGTTTCAACACTGTCGTACCCCCCAGAAAATTGGTCCCACCCTCTGATTTGTGTGTGGTGTCCAAACATCTGATAATAGACAACCAAAAAAGGTATACAATTGCACACAAACACTTTTTTACGCTCCAAAGATAGGAATATGTACGGAGTCCCGGAGGGGACGTGGGGGATTTTTTTTCTGTTGCATTCCCTCGCAACAGTTTTGCGTTCCCACGCAATACTGTATGTTTTTCATTCATTCAACCTTTATTTAGGCAGGTTAATCCCATTGAGCCTCAAAGACTCATTTATAAGAGAGACCTGCTTTCAGCAAAGTGTGATGACAACAATGGACAACATGTACTTTGGATGTAATGTTACCTCACAGACGAGCAACAATGGAACAGACACCCATGTTTGAGGTTCATGCAGGACTTTGTGACTTAGCGCTATAAAAATAAAGTGAATTGAATTGAATTGGAAATCAGCCTTAAATATAAGGATATCCAGTGTGTGCTGCAGTGGTAAAATTAGTTTTACGTTGTATATTTAACCATCATGCTCCGTGGATTCAGCGGTGGCTTCGTCGTTCCAGCCGACGCAGACAGTCTGCTCTCAGTCTGTTCCTCTGAGGAGCGAGGGTTCGCTTATGGACCATCAACAAAGTACTATATTTTCAGAGTATTTGTCAAAGCAGCACTATGTATCATAATTAAAGTTTTCTCAGTATGTTTCTGCATGATAATAAATCATGAATTTTCTTACCATTTAAAATCCAAAAGAACAAGGTGGCACTTGTGTTTCAAAATTGCTGTAACTTTCTTTTAAAGCATCAACGTTCATGCTCAATCATCCAGGTACAAAATATAATAATGGTCAGTCAGGTCATCTGGACAGTTTTTTTGTGGAAAGACGTTTTGCCCTCTATTCAGAGAGTCAGAGAGTCTTTATTGTCATTTGCACCGCATGTGGTACATGTGATGAAACGAGATTATGTACACAGGGTCCCAGTTACATCCAACAACAAAATGTAAGAGGACTTCATCAGTCACCAGCAAACTGGTTGGTCCTCTAAAGGAGTGTGCTGCTTAATACCATACCATACCAGTTTATTTATAAAGCACTTAAAAATACAGCAGCAGCCGTCCGAAGTGCTGTACAAGAATAAAAACAAGCACAAAACAATAAAAACAATCAATCTCAATCATATAAATATCAGAACATCACAAGTAAAATAATACAACATTAAAACAGAGATGTGAACTCATTCTGGTTTAAAAGCCAATGAAAACATATGTGTTTTTAAACGAGTTTTAAAAACAGATATTGATGGGGCCTGCCTGACCTTCAGTGGCAGCTCGTTCCACAATTTAGGAGCCAGAGCTGATCACAATTAATGGGGGAAACCGTTTACTTGGGACTCCTCAGATTGATGAAGCCCTCCGGAAGTGTGTGCTTAGTGTGTTTTTAGTGAACGTTTTTCTTAGTTCATATCTTAGATCTCATTGCTGATTTTTTTTAACACACATTTTAATACTTTTGTTGAATATAACTGGGACCCACACAGTTTCGTTCCACCACATGCACCACATCAGCTGCTTTACGAGCTTAACCGGAAGGTGGAGGCGATCTCTGAGAATCGCAGGCCACCCGCAGGGTTTGGGACTCGTCAGCAGGGAGGTGGTCTCAATCTGGAAGAGGATTCATAGCTTGGATCAGTGGAAAGTTTCCCACAATTGGATCAAATTGGATTGGATCATCCAGCTGGACTCAAGGCTGCAGAAAAGTAAACTGTCTGCCTGAAGTGAAAAATAATCATGCTTATCTCAAATCTGACTCCCCAAACAGCCTTGGAAGGGCTGACTATCAAATTTCTCCTGGGACATGAGCAACTGAGGAAAAACAACTGCATCTATCGCACCCCCACCCCCTCTCCGGAGAACTCTCTGTGAGCGCTTATCAGAGGTGCTGGCTGCTAACATCAACAGAACTGTTGCTGATCTGAACAAGGCTTATGGACTAATCTCACCGCCTTGACCTCAAATGCATATGTGATTTGTCTTAACTGTGCTTGCTGGAAGAGTTTTTTGATGTCTCATATTGTGTCCTAATAGACAAGATGTGAAAGATCTTTTTTGTAATACCACTATCTACCCTCATGGTTTTTCTCCTTTTTCATATCTAAGATTAACATTCTGATAAGGGATGAGAGGGCCGTGCAGATTAACTGCTGCAGCTTCACACACTAGTCCCCCTTCAGGATGACTGTGCGTACATGCTCACGTTGTACCTGGTGCAATGTCAATAAAGATATTCTGATTCTGATTCTGACATGTGGTGCAAATGACAAATAAAGAATCTTGGATCTTTGAATCCTTGAATGAACTTTGATGCTTTAAAAGAAAGTTACAGTACTTTTAAAAGTGCCACTTGGTTCTTTTGGATTTTAAATGGTGAGAAAAGTCATGATTTATTACCATGCCGAAATAAACTGAGAAAACTTATGATGCATGATGCTGCTTTGACATATACTGTACTCTGGAAATACATCTAAAATATTAAAACAGTGTTCAGACCAAGCTCATTAGCCCGGTAATTTGTTGACGGTCCCTAAGAGAACCATCGCTCCTCGAAGGTACAGACTGAGAGCAGCTGACTGAAATCAGGCTGCCTGCCTCGCCTCCATGGAGCATGAACGTGAAATATCCAATGTAAAACTAATTTTATCACTGCAGCACACACTGGATATCCTTATATTTAAGGCTGATTTCAAAACAAAACTCCAGTAAATCATGTTATTTGGACCAGTTTCTTTGAGGGAGGAACGTTGTTGTCTGTGAGGTAACACTACATACAATACAGTATTGTGAGGGAACGCAAAAACGTTTGCGTGGGAACGCAAAAACGTTTGCGTGGGAACGCAAACGTTTTTTAAAAAAATCCACCCTCCGGTGCTCCGTAAATAAGTATCTGTAAGAATAAGTTTTTTAAATTTTCTTATTTTAATTTGTTTATTTTTAAACTGTTAGACATTAAGCTTCTTGTTAAGAGCTGCAGTGTTTGAGCTCCTGATCACTGAAGCACACACCGCTTTTATTGTTGAAATACAAAAACACAAACAACAAAATACTTCCACTTGTATACAGCCTGTAATAAAGGATATTCTTCCTGACAATAGCATACTTTTTAGAAACATTTAAGTAAAATATAAGTCTTTTGATGTACCGTATTTGATGTTGAAAACCATGTCACATTGTTGAGACCTGGTGACAATGATGCAATTTTGGGTCTGGTTATTTCATTTTATCTGATGCAGCCATAGATGTCACATCAGTTATGTGAA
>JBBPBX010008402.1:3019-33804 GCA_038048925.1 Garcialebias charrua | reverse complement strand
GTGTCAGACCCATGACAGATTAGAATGCATCATATCCCCCTGACTGGATTTCAAGAAACAAAGCATCTGTCGACAATAAAACATCTTTGGTGGAGCGTCATTTTGGCCAATCACAACCTCAGGATAGACAGTGGGAGGAGACGACAGCGAAATCTGTAAAAAACAAAAACAAAGACTCGCGCTACGGAGGTTCAACAGAGCGCGGGGGAGGCGGAAGTAGAACAGAGGCAGTGTTTTCAAAGGAAATTAAGTAAATTTTACAAATGAACGACTCAGAGAAAACTGTTCGACCCAACGCCTCCAATTTGTGGGAGCTCTTGAAGCTTCACAGAGATTAAAAAAAACTGCGCAACATGCAGTTTTGAAAAGTGACAACACGACACGGGAGAACCACGCCGAGTCGTAAACTAACGTCACCACGTTGTGTATCACTAAATCAGAAAACTAAAAAGCCCCTCCTAAATTCACTGTTGGTGGTTATTAAAATGTCACCTGTTCATTGGGTAAAGTTAATATTCTTATACATGCAGTTGAGTGTCACCATTGTTTAGTAAAATGGCATGTTGTGTTACAAATAAACTAAATAAAAAGTAACAAAATAACAGTCAATTGCACCCCTAAAGTCACTGTGATTGTCACATTAATTTCATTATCTTAGCCACAGGAGTTAGTTTAAAAACAGGATGATGTCTATATGAACTAGTTGAATGAGGTGTCTCTAAAATATCCTGATGCATGATCAATAATAATTTTAAAAAAAATTTAATCTGTCCACAGGACCTGACTTTATTTTGTTAGATGTCTCTAAAATAGTTAGTGAATCAAGTGTTTACATGTAGGTAAACATAGATGTTTAACAACTTGTTAAAATACACCAGAATGCAGGAAATGGCATCTACTTTATTCAAAAATTTCTGGCAAAACATTTAAGAAATGAGTTTTTACTGTTAATAAGTAAGTAAGTAAGTTTTATTTATATAGCACATTTCACAGACATGAGAGTCACAAAGTGCTTTACAAAAGGAAAAATAAAATCATAAAATCACAGAAGTACTATACAAAAAGGTAAAACATAACAAACTCTAAAATCAATGTACAAAATTAACCAAAAGCCTGTCTGAAGAGATAAGTCTTAAGTTTTTAAATGCATCTGTTGACTCGGAGCAGCACATTGTTAGCAAAATGTTCTGCTGTATTTGGCTTGCTGCTGTTGTTGGTTGTTAATTTTTTGGTTGACACAATCTTTCCTATTTATGTCCTCATTAAATCAGGTTAGTAAATGACTTTTACCTGAAGCATGTTAAAAAATTTACAAAATATTTCGGGGAGGGGGTTGGCGCAACGTTTGTCACCTTTTTCATCCCTTCTGAGTTTGCAGGTATGCAAATAATAATGTTTGGGTTTTTTTTCCCAAAAAGAAAACTGTATTTGAGTTTTTCAAGTGACTACAAAATTCTATACTATTTTAATCAACCAAGGTTTACAAAATCGTATTTACAGTCATACAACAAATGTATGTTGCAGTGACTGTAACAGTTTTGTTTGTTTGTTTGTTTGTTGGTTGCTCTGTGAACAATACCAAATATGTCAGTCAGTTGTTAAATATGCCGGTAATGATCTACAATTGTTTTTTTGTTTTTTTTCTCACTTAGGAAGTTTAAATTATTTTTGATATTCCCATATCCTACTGGTCAGTGAGTGCATCGTCTGTGCATGAAGCTGCTATTAAACATAAAACTTTGTTTTAAATTCAGCTGCAACACTTGTAGTTCTTGGTGCTTAACTCTGAAAACCAATAAATAAATAAATGAGTCAAACTGACAACAAAGCTTTCAGGGAGCTCTCTGGTGAGCATGGACGCTTGTCATGTGATTGGGACTAATATATGAACTGCTCCCAGTATTACAGCTTGAATAATGCAGTGCAGTGCTTTTAATGAACTGGGCGTCTTGAGTCCATGCCACAGAGATGGATGATTACCAACTACTTATAGCTGGACTTCAGTTGAGGGAGGTGTTTGCATTTTAGAATATAAACACTTGTTTTCGTGCAGTTAAAACAATATCTGCCATAAAAATAGGCACAAACTCATAATTCAGCTTGCCTGGGTTTAAGAAACAAACAAAGGTTTTAGGTGATTCATTTGTTTGTTTGCTTGTTTCGCACATTCTAAGGCTGAAAGTTCAAAGATGAACTGGACATCAGTTCAGATGGTTTTTGTATTTAAATAAATACGGAGCCAGAAAAACACTGAAATTGAGCAAAAGTGATGGAATAAAACACTTAATACCTATAATAAAGTGATGGGCAAGTTCAAATGAAGTTAATATGGGACATGTGCACACGCCATCTTTCATACACACACAGAACAGACTGCCCAACCTACTGTTGCCAAGACGACCAGCATCGACTACAGAACACCGTTCTCATGGAAACAGCGGATGCCTCAAGGAGAAGGAGCCTTAATTGGAATAAGAGAGTATTGGGGAAAGGGATGAGGGAGACTGGAGGCAAAGGATGAGAATGAGAGGGGGGTAATGAGAAAGTGTGGCTCTGCTGTTGATAATAAAAGCTTTAACAAAGTTTTCGAAAACCAGTTCTGCTTTTTATTTATTTATTTGTTAATCTCTACTGTTATCAGTGCTACAAAGTGGTTTTCTTGTCCTACCACGTAAAATAAGTTAAACCTAGAATCGAGTAAAAAGAAGGAGGTTAATCCATATTTAAAGTGGAGCTGTGGAAAACAGTTTAGGCCTTAGAAAGCAGAGGGAAACACAATAGATTAGAAGACCACCTAAGCCTCTCTTGTGAAAGTGTGTTTACATTCCTGTTTGGTCTATGTTGTTTTATTGCAGAAACTTGTAGGCTTTTTTTGTCAGCTGCACAAACATCTAAACCCCTAACACCTTCATTAGCATTCCTGCATTTTCATTTCCAGACATAGTTCAGAAACCTGCATAAATATTTTAGCTTTTACATTCTACGTCACATGGTACACAGTTTATTTCTGGAGTTTTACCAACACAACAACAAAACAGCTTAACCTGTATATCTTTAAACTTATGAATTGATTTATTCAAACAACATGCTGTTGAATTCTCTGCATTGTCTAGAAGCTTCGAAAAAGGAAAAACTCTTGTTTTCTGCCTTTATCCCGTTCTTTTCTTTCTTTCTTTGAGCTCTTAAGCAGCAAAGTGATAAGATGGAGGACAATCAATACTGACACTTTTCTCAAATTAGGGCCTCTCAAAGTCAGAGAGGAAGAGAGGAAGGGGTGAGAGAAGAAATGGAGTTTCCGTGAAATATTTTGTGTTTACCAGAAAAAGGTCAGTTCTCCTGTTGACAGTTGTTCCAGTTTAGTCTCTCAGGTTTTAGGAAATAAAATCAGTTTAGCATATTTTCAAGCCTGTATCTTTGCAGCAAGATTACCCAGTAATGCACACATGCTGGGTTTAATGGTTGCTATACCTCCACTTTGCGGAGAACATGTTGTTATGGGTTGTACAGTGAGAGATCAGGTACACAAGTGATTGTGCGTGTAGACAACAGCCACTTGTACATTAGAACACTTGTGCTTTGGCATGTTTTTGTTTGTTTGCACGAGGACATTTGTGTGTGTGTGTGTGCATGCGTGCGTGCGTGCGTGCGTGCGTGCGTGTGTGTGTGTGTGTGAGGTGTTTCTGGATCGATCTAACCCAGCCAACTGTGTACTCCCTCCCTGACATAGAAGATCAATCAACCCAGTAGTTTGGTCAGTTCCCTTATCAGTCAGTCACTCGGTGCAACATGCTTGCTATGGGAATTGCGCCCCGCGCGATTACCTGATGGAATACAATCACGCCTTTACGGCTAGGGCGTCAGCGTCGCGCCAGAGGCCCCGCCCTCTGGGTATTTAAGCGGCTGACGCCCATCCATCTTTCTCTTTTTTGCCCTTCACCTCGCTTAACACCTGAACTTCGTGGGACTTCTCTGTTGTCGCATCGCTCGACTGAGGTGAGCTTGCTCCCTACACTGAGCGTACAGAGAAATTTTCCTGCGTACTGCTGGGCTGGCGAAAGCTAGTTCAGTGTTTTTCTACTTACCTCAAAGTTTTCTTCTCTTTCCGCAGCTGCTTCGCTCGACGGCGCTAACTTCGCCACAACCCCCTGCTAACCATTAGCAGGCTAACCAGCGAAAGCAAGACAACGGAGAGGACGACTTCGAACAAAAGAAAACTAGGACCAACTTTGACACTTCTCGTCTCCGGACATGGCTCCCGAGAAGGGAAAACTGAGGACAAAGAAGAAGAAAACCAACAGGACGACGAGCCCTCGCTCGCGCCCATGTCCCAGCAGATGCGGCTACTCTCTCTCGGCGACGGACACCCACAAGGCCTGTCCTGTCTGCCTAGGGATTCTGCACGCGAGAAAAGTGCTGGAATTCCCCGATTCCTGCTCCCACTGCCATCAAATGTCAGTGGTAGTGAGGAAACGCCGCGCGGATACGTTGGCTAAATCCATGGCTAAGGCCGCGGCGCTGAAGGTCGCACATCGCACAAAGCTGCTCGCTCCCGAACCAGAGCTTAAGAACGTGGCCCTGGAATGCAACGGTCGAGTCGGAGAGGACAATGTATCAGACTCCTCAGTTGCCGTTGAGGACTCGACGCCTGAAGTGTCTGACCAAGATGCCGAATACGGTTCCAGAGGAGAAAGTGTGGATTCCTCCCAGAACCTGGCGCAAATCCTACCAGAACTGGTCTTGTCGGTCCCTGCCCTGTTCGAGCTGTGCCATAGGGCGGCGGACGCCCTGCAGGTTGTGTGGCCAGACCCCACGCCACGCCAACAGGCTACAATGCTGGCGGGAAACTACCTCTATGCAAAGCAGCCGACAACGTCGCAAAAAATGCAAATTTTTCCAGACTTCCTCATGGAGCTCAAACGCTCCTGGACGGAACCCGGAGCTCCCATCACACTGCCACTATCCCGACTCCTTGATGTCGCGGGAATGGAGACAGTGGGCCTCGCCAGCGTACCCCTGATAGAGGAGACTCTGGCGGCTCATCTGGCCCCCGCAACCACGTGGACGAAACCAGCGCTACCCAGCAGGGCCTGCCACGCTTCGGAGAAACAACTTGAAAAGTGCTACAGGGCTCAGGGCCTCGCGGCTCGCGCAATGAATGCATCAACCATGGTGCAGGCGTACCTGGCAGAAAAACTGCAGGATATCCAGGTAACAAAAAACAAGCAGGCCGCAACGGAGGCCATGGAGGAGGCCTGCCGTGCCTCTGACCTCGTGCTCCACATGATATGGACAATAGCCATTTCCCAAAGCAAAGCAATGGCGGAAATAGTTGTCACCCAGTGCCATCTTTGGCTAACATTGTCGGACCTCCCGGAAAACCAGAGGTCCACTTTCCTCCAGCACCCGATCGAGTCGACGGGACTCTTCGGGGGAGCCCTGGAACGCGTCCAGGCCAGACTGGAACAAAGACGCAAACAGGCGGAAGCCTTCCGAGAGGGGTTGCCAAGGAAAAGCTTTGCACCCCCAAAGGAAGACATGCGTGGCCTCCCATGGAAGAGACCCACTGGTGACAGTGGAAATTTCCAGTCCCGGCCGAGGGCCTCTTCAGTGACTCCGTGTGGAAAGCAGATTCGGACCTGATGAAGCAGGACGAACTGATGATTTTACAGGTTTGCCCGCCCACGTGGTACGGGAACCTAACATTTTGAGCCCAGTCTCTACTTGTAAAATACTACGAGGAGCTGGTGACATGTGCACGCGCACCAAACACGACTCGCCTACTGTATGTGTAAACAAAACAAACACTGTTTCAGGCATGTACAAAAATAAAAGTACCAAAGTACAGACTGCCCTGGTTCTTGACTCGAGTCCCATTTTTATAAAACACAAACCATGAACCACAGAAAGATACACGAGCTCTGCCAGAGACGGTCAGATCTCGCAATATCTTCTGTTGGACCGACCAGTCTGCTCAAAAGAGCGCGAGAGGGGTCAAAGGCCACTCCTCCAGCGCAAAAATACAACGAGCAGCAATTTAAGATGCCGTCCAGGCTTAGCGCGCACGCGCAGGCCTGGAAGGTGTGTCTACCAAATGATTGGGTCATGATAACAATATGTCACGGGCTCAAGTTGCAGTTCACTAAAAGACCGCCCCACTTCACAGGGGTGCTGCAATCTAAGATTAACCCTACGCATGCACACGTGCTAAGGGAGGAAGTCTTGACAATGTTGCAAAAGGGAGTGATTAGTTTGGTCTCAGGACGCAAACTACACTCTGGCCACTATAGAAAGTACTTCCTGGTGCCCAAAAAGGATCATTCCCTGAGACCGATTCTGGATCTCAGGGCTCTCAACAAAAGAATTAAAACCTTTAAGTTCAAGATGCTTACACTGCGGCAAGTTCTCCAGTCTGTGAGACCAGGAGACTACGCATGTACAGTGGATTTAAAAGATGCCTATTTCCACATAGGCGTGTGGAGGAAACACAGGAAGTTCCTCCGCTTTGCGTTCGAAGGGAATGCTTATGAATTCTAAACCTTACCCTTTGGTTTAAAGACTGCTCCTCGTACATTTACTAAATGCTTGGATGCAGCCCTGACCCCCATTAGGAATCAAGGACTCAGAGTCATGAATTACTTGGATGACCTGCTGATTCTGGCTGGAAGCAGAATGCAGGCCCAGTCACACTCCTATAGGGTGATCTCTCACCTGGAGTCTCTTGGTTTTTTCATAAACCTACAAAAAAGCGATCTAACTCCATCACGGGTTACCGTATTTCTGGGAGTACAGATCGGTACTGTCCGACACAGAGCATGGCTCTCGAAGGAACGAGTTTCCTCCATTCGCTGTTGCCTGGAAAGATTTAAACTGGACCAACGGGTCCCTGTGAAGACCTGCCAACGCCTTTTAGGCCTCTTGGCGGCAGCCATTCCCTGTGTGCCACACGCATTACTGAAAATGTGGGTCATACAAGTGTGGCTAAACCGACAGACACAACCTGCCCTGACTACTCAAGCAGGAAAGGTTAGGATAGATTCAGAGTGCCTGAGGGCCCTGGAATCTTGGAGAGACCTGTCCGTTTTCACGGAAGGGGTCTCACTAGGAAGGGCGTCATCTCGTGTAGTAATCACGACGGACGCCTCTAAAACAGGATGGGGGGCGATCTGCAGAAATCAGAACGCCCGCGGCCTTTGGAATGAACGGGAAGCAAGATTACATATCAACTTCCTGGAGTTGCTGGCCGTATTCCTGTCATTAAAATACTTCTTCAATAAAGGTCTGATTGCTGGACAGCACATCCTGGTGAAATCAGATAACAGGACCACAGTGTCCTTCATCAACAGAGAGGGAGAGACAAGGTCCCGGGCCCTCCTCGGACTGACGTAGAGGATGCTCACGTGGTGTGCTCCAAGAATCTTGTCACTTAGGGCGACTCATGTCCCCGGTGATTTAAATTATGGAGCAGATGCCCTCTCAAGAGGGCCTCTCTTGGCATCAGAATGGAGCCTGAACCCACGGATTGTGGAACAGGTCTGGTCACGATTTGGGAGAGCCTTTGTGGACTTGTTCGCTTGTAGGGCTAGCTCACAGTGTGACCTATACTTCTCCTTGAGGGAAACAGATGCACCATTGGGAATGGATGCTCTGGCACATGATTGGCCAATAGGGGTGCTCTACTATGCCTTTCCACCTGTCCCCCTGATCGGGCCGACACTGGAACGTGTGCGCCAGGGAGCTCTCTCCCTGATCCTCATAGCCCCCAGATGGCCACAGAAACTGTGGTTCCCGGAGTTGATCTCAATGTTATCAGTGATACCATGGCAATTGCCTCTTCACAGGGATCTGCTGACTCAGGCACGTGGACAACTTCTACACCCACGTCCAGGGTTGTGGCAACTTTCAGCCTGGCCTTTGAAGGGGACTGGCTGAGAGCCTAAGGCTTCGATTGCTTTATCCCAAAACAAACAGTTACAACATACACAAGGGTACCCCTTGGTGTTTATGTTTTGCCTAGGAGATGTTTAATGGAAGGGTTTTCCCTCTCCCTAACTGATCTCCAACATCAGGATGGGACCCACTTGTCAGTCGTGCCCTATATGTAACAGAAAGTAAAAAGGTTTTTCACCTTAGGGACTTGGGAGGTTACCCTAAGCTTGACCTGGGTTTTCTACCTCCACATTTTGTCACCCAATTACTTGTGACATAATGGATCCCTTGCTCCTCCTGTTTCTCAGGTTGTTCCAGAGAGAAAAAGGAGATGATGAGTACTCACACTAGTGGAGCACGCTTAGGCTGTCTCTAGCTGGTGTTGTTTATCTATATGCCCAGTTGAAACATCAAACTGATGTTTTTTACATTTGGCATTTTTTCCTCTCAGCCTGTGCTCTCTACATATCTTGTAGAAAGCAGTCGGGAGATGCCTGTCTTTTCTAGGCGGATGTTCTCACTTGCATTTTACTGAGCATTTCAAGGGCGTGAATGAATTACGTTCCCATAGCAAGTATGTTGCACCGAGTGACTGACTGATAAGGGAACTGAAAGTTATGCACCATAACTCATGTTCCCTGAAGGAAGGGAACGAGGTGCAACATATCTGGCCCTTTTCAATGCTGAAAGCTCGGTGAAGTGCAATTTTGGAGAAAGATGGACGTGGGCGTCAGCCGCTTAAATACCCAGAGGGCGGGGCCTCTGGCGCGACGCTGACGCCCTAGCCGTAAAGGCGTGATTGTATTCCTTCAGGTAATCGCGCGTGGGCGCAATGCCCATAGCAAGTATGTTGCACCTCGTTCCCTTCCTTCAGGGAACATGATTTATGGTGCATAACTTTCAGTTTCTCTACTCTCCTTTCATTTTTCCTCTGCTCTCAGCTGCTCAGACCTTTTATTGTCCTCTGAAAACAAGTTTGGGTCGATGGTTGAGCCTAGCGATCTTTTATCTGCACTCTCTTTAGTCTCTCTGTGCATACACACAAAACAACTCTTGAGAAATGTCTTCATTTTTCTTGGATGGAAGGGGTCTGTGCAACAATATGTTGGTTCAATATCAAGTTACCAAAGTAACCTCCTCAGGTTGAGCAAATGAACCAGAGCAGACAACTAACAGCTATTTAATGCTGAATGGAAGAGATGAAGCAGGCAAACACTGCTGATGTGGACTCTTAAAACTCCTGCATTCTTCTGCAGGTACAAACTTCATGACCCTCACCCGATTTTAGGAAGGTTTATGTGCTTTCGCCATCAGATTCATATGTGAGAGAGTTTGCAGGCTTGCTGACAACTTCCGATGCTCCTTTTCCTCCTTTGAGTCACCAAGAAGCCCACTGTCCTGCTGTGAGGAGGACTGCTTTTGTAAGGGAGGGTGCTGTTGCCATGTGGATGGTATAGCTAGTCTCTAAAACCAGTGTCTCTAAAAGGGATTTGGTAGGTATTGTCAACGCAAAACTGAAGTGAATAATGACAATGCAGAATTTCCCAGCTGAGCATTACCTCATAATAAAATGGGTGGCGTTACCTTCCAGTAGATGGTCATACAATTATGGCTGACCTATTTCCTCATTCATTGATAGATCTGCAAAATGTCTTACTTTCTTTCAACATGGCAAGCTCTTGGATTTCGTTCCTTCAGTGTATCACAGCTTTTAGAGTGTGTGGCATGTGCGTGTGTGTGAGAGAGAGTTTATATCATAAAACACATCTGCATAATATTTGTCTAATGGTTAATTTAGGTTATTCCAGTCAAAGAAAGAGCTGATGTCTTGCACGTACCCGTATCTTACCCATCAAAACAGACTGCAGCTTTCAGAAAGAGGGATATATGGAGTTAGAGGCAGGGCAGCCGGCTCAGGACCAGAAGGTCTCGGGTTCGATCCCCAGTCACAGCATACCTTGTTGTGTCCCTGGGCAAGACACTTAACCCCGAGTTGCTCCCGGTAGGACAGGCAGCGCCTTGCAAGGCAGTCTACCGCTACCGGTGTATGAATGTGTGTATGAATGGGTGGATGGTTGGTGCTGTGAAGCGCTTTGGGGCCCCTCAAAGGGGGCTGGAAATATAAGTAAACTCCATTTACCAAAACACCCTGATGCAATGCACAGTAAAGGAAAGGGACAGTAATACTTAGTGATGAAAACCAAAAATAAAAATAAACATTAAAAATTATAAAACCAACCATTAGATGTTAATTTTAAGTGAGTACCTTAAAACTTGCCTCCAACTCCAGATTAGATACATGATAAATGTTAATTATGTGTCTGAGATACCTATCCTTAATCTAGACTGAAGCTCCAAGTTAAACAAAAGATGTTACAATGAATAAAATGCAATCATACATAAATAAGGTGGTGGGTGGAGGTTTTAAATAAACATTTCAAGGGTGATTTAAAAGGAATAAAACCCAAGACACTTGCAGACTTGCTCAAATATATAAATGCACTTAAAATCCTTTCAGTGTTGCATTGTTGTGATTGTTAATCGGATACCACTTTGAACTTATTAAAATGCCTTCAGGGTCAATGAAAAGTATAGTTTCCTATAAAACATTTAAAGAATAAGGCTACTGAGCATGTATCTCAGAATTTGTATCTGAGTAATTTCTATGTGGACACAGTGTTAGTATTGGACTTTTTACATTTTTTTTCCCTCACATGCTCAAACATAACTCAAGTGGTAATGGAAAAGCAGGACCAAATATCACATCTGTATGTGCTATTTTCACTTTTTTCCTTTTTGGCACATAAAAATGAATATGTTTTAGTTTGGTCTGAACATGTGATGTGATTTTTTGTGCACGAGTATGTGTCACTTCAGAACCCAGTCACAACTCCCAGTAAACGTATCTCAATGACTTCTAATCTTCCAGTTCTGATAATCTTCTGATAATCAGGCCTTATCCTTGACATTCTAAATAGTCCATATAAGTTTGAGATACTGCTATGTCCATAGTCTTGTTCTGCCACATCTTATTACCTGATAATTTTTGCATAAAATGTATCACTCAGTTGTCTTCATCCCTCTTTAATCTCCTCCTCGTTCTTTCTCTCATCCCTTATCATTGCTGCAAGACAGACCCCCTCGCAACTCCAGGTTGCCAGATGTGCAGGGATTTCACTGCTGAACAGCTGGCCATTTCTGTAGAAGTTACACACACACACACACACACAACACACACAAAAAGAAAAAGGTGTTGGTGCATGCACAGATGCAACTCAGTGCCCTCTGGAGTCTCAGTTACTGATGACAAAGATAGGGTTGGGGGTGGGGTTTGGTACTCAGATGAATCTTAAGTATGAGAAGTTCTGTTTTATTGCTCCATCTTCATATTCTACCACTTATCCGTAGTCAAGTCACAGAGGCACCAGGTCCAAGAGAAAAACCCAGACATCCCTCTCCTCAGCAACACTTTTCAGCTTGTTCTGGGGGACTCTCGAGAGACGTTCTCGGGCCAAAGAAGTTACACAATCCTTCCAGTGACTTCTGTGTCTTCCCCAGGGCCTCCTACCAGTTAGACGTGCTCAGAAAACCTTGAAACGGGAGGTGTCCAGGAATCATCCTGATCTGAGTTTCCTCTGGACGTCACCATCTCTAAGGCTGAGCCCAATCACCCTAGGAAATAAGTTAATTTCAGCCTCTTGTATCCAGGATCTCGTTCTTTTGGTTATGATCCAAACTTTATAACCATAGGTGAGAGTCAGCATGTAGACGGACATGTAAGTCGAGAGTTTTGCCTTTCAACTTACACCATGACAGAGCAAAGCAACACCCCCATTACTGAGGACGAAGCCTCAAACTAGATCCATCAATCCATCTCCTGCTCCACCCTACCATCACTCGTGAACAAGGAGCCCAGATACTTGAATTTCTCCACCTGAGGCAAAGTCCGCCCCCAATTTGGAGGGGGCATTCCATCTGTGTCCACAGACTTAGAAGAACTGACTCTAATTCCAACTGCTTCACACTTGGCTGTGATTTGCCCCAGTACATGCTAAAAGTATTGGCCTAAAGATGCTAGCAGAACTATATTATCTGCATAAAGGCATAAAGAAGAAGTGAGACCCTGGGGTTCCCAAACCAGACACCCTCCTTTCTATGAGTGCGCCATGAGATCCAGTCTCTGAACACTATGAACATGATCGAAGATGAGGGACAGCTTGGTGAAGTCCATTACGCTGTGAAAATGAGCTCAACTTTGTGCCAAGAATGCAGACACAGCTCCTTGTTTGGTTATACATGACTAGATAGCCCTTAAAAGCAACCCAAGCACCCCACATTCCCACATCACCCCCCCCCCACACACACACACACACAGATAATGTATTGAGGAACACAGTCCTAAGCCTTCTTCAGATGCACAAAACACATGTAGACTGGATATTGATGGATTAAACTTTCCCAGGGAGGGCAAGAGGTGTGGCCCCACGATAGTTAGAATTCACACTCTAGTCCCCCTTTTTAAAAATGGGGGACTAGATGGGGGAAGTCTGCCACGTCACAGGTGTTGTCCCAGTTTTCTATGAGACACTGAAGAGTACAGTACCTTTGCTGTGATTTGTTTAAAACAGGTCTCTCTTGAAAATGAGTCCTCATGACTCAACAATACTAACCTGTAAAAATAAAGGTTGAATGACTAAAAAGAGACATGTCAACCATGACAGCCCCATAGCATCCATAACTTCTGAGTTCCCTGTGTCCGCTGCTCCTCCTAGTTCCAAGTCTCCTCCTGATCGTACGTCCAGACCGAACGCTTTTTGAGCGGCCAAAAAGCGTGAAACGCCTCAAGCTGGACGCACGGGACCCAGTGGTGTTCAGACCGGAACGTGAAGCAGCGGCAGCGGGGGGGAGGAGTTAGCAGAGCTTAACTTTCTAAACGTGAAAAGTTCACAATTCAAAACTTACCCGATATCCCGACTTCCTCACTGGCACTCCGCCAGAGACACCCGTCCCCCTCGTTACCGCGTCACATAGCTGACTCCCTCTCTCTCCTCCCCGACTCTCCCTGATTGGTTGACAGACGCGTTGAACGGCGAAATCTTCTGCATTTTCAAGTCGAGCTGTGGAGGCTGCCGCAGGCTCACGTGCACGGAAAACGCTCAGCTGCCCTTTCCACACTGCTCGAAACGGACGTGACGCGACACGCGACCCCTGGAGGCGCGTCCCCCATTGAGTTTGCATGTAAACCGGATGCTCCTGCAGCTCAAAACGCGTTCGGTCTGGACGTACCATGAGTCCTTTAAGAAGTGTGCTCCCTGAGCAGTCAGCAGAGGCTCATCCTATTGAGTTCTCTAAACATCCAGACACCTCGGAACTTGCAGCTCCAGTCACACAACCACCTGCAGCCCAAGAGCTCCAAGAGCCTTCTGAGTCTCCCAAGCATCTAAAGTCTGCTGCAACCCCAAAACTTGTAGAACATTCTGTGTCTGCTCCTTTTAAGCTGCTTTGCCATTGATAAGTGTGACTTCACTCGACTCTCGATTTGTTGTTTAATCAGATATAGCTAATTTGCTACTTTGACTTGTTTCCCCATTCTGTGGGCAGGATTGTTAATGCAATGCAGGCAGCATTGTAACTGTTCATTGTGTTCGAGTCATTTAGCCCATTGTGGTCCTTAATCGCCTAATATTTTGACTTCAATTTCTTTAGCTTATCCCACAGTTTATAAGTCCAGGTGTGGCCATGCTTCACCATCTCCAAAATTTCTCTCTAAATTAACTTGTTTTCTGTAGTGCCATCCGTTAGCACAATCAGAATCCGAAATAGAGGTTCAGACGTAGTTTGTAGTTTTGCTGGGTAGGTCATTCAGTGACGTAGCTCTGCTGGCCAAGCAATGACTGCTGTCTGTTTACGTCAAAATTGTCACCTCGGAGGAGTTCGCTTGGAACCATGAACAAGGTGGTTCCATAAACTAGGCTGGGTGAGGGTGGGTACCAGCAATGGAAAGGCCGTTAACTGGTATGGTCTAGTGCAGAACTGCTGAGAGTTGAGACAGTGCAAAAGAGCCATTAAGCATGCGCATAGCCAGGGGAGGTTCGGGGGGTTTGAACGAACCGCCCGCTTTGCCTATGAAGTCCCACCTACAACTCCCGCACAACACAAGTTCTGTGTTAAGAGAGGTGGAAAGAGAAGGTATGGAGACGCCGCTAATGTCAAACCGGTTAACACCATAGACTTAATATGCCTGTGGTTAACACAAACTCCTTTGTTTTATCCAATAAAAGAAAAACGTAAAATAAGTTGAAATATTGCCCACTTCGACGATCCAAATGAGGATCAAACCAGAGTCGAGAGAAAGTTTGGAGTGGCAACCCGACACACTTCCAGTGAACCACCGAGGCGTGTTGCTCTTTCCAGGTCCACTTTTTTTTTAAACGAACCGCCCCTCATAAAATCCTGGCTACGCCCATGCATTAAGTCCCTTGGGCACCAGGGAGCTACAAGCAGTCAATCAAGACTGCTGTTCCTCCAGTCTTCAAGGTCCCATGCTCCTGAATGTTCTTGGGTCTCAGAGAGGGTCGAAGATAATGAGTCCTCTCCTTCCAGTGTCACTGTGGGTGTCGGTGAGGATGACCGACCTTCCTATGCTCTTGAGCGAGATTAAGTCATTCCTTAACCATCCACCTCCCCAGCATTGTCTGCTGCAGCCTCATTACCTGCTACAGCCTCATCTGCTGGTGAGCTCTTGTCTGTGGAAGCTCTGCTAGCATCCTCTTGAGTTTAATCCTCACAGAAGACCACCTTTCTTCTTCCATCATCTCAGAGATAATCCAGGAAGATGCCTCTCACTCCTCAGCTCCCGAGAGGATTCAGTACTCCTCTCCTTCCAACATCTCCGAGAGGGTCAATAACGACACCTCTCCTTTCAACGGCTCAGAGAGAGTTGATGACGTCTCTTTTATACGTCTCTGTGAGGGCTAATGACGATGTCTCTCCTTTCAACGTTTCCAAGAGCATCAGTGACAACGCCTCTCCTTCCAATGTCGATGACAATGTCACTTCTTCCAAAGGGTTGATGACGACTCCTCTCAGCTATCTGCCTCCGTGAGGGTCCTTGATGACCTTTCCTTTTCTTCTGTCAGGATGTTCTCTGGGCCGTCCACCTGAAAATTTTCCTAGTATGAATATGCTCAGGGCCGTTCTTAGATTCATTTATTTATTTTTGTGCATTTCACTGTTTGTTGTGTTTCCAGGTTACTCCTGGCATTTTTTATTTATTTGCTGCCTGTGTTTTATTTATTCTTGCCCCCACCGTCCTGTTTTGTCCCCCACCACTCACCTGAATTAAAGTTTCTTGTGTTTTGTTTTTTTCTTGCCCTCCACCCTGTGTTTTTCCCATACGTCTGCCTGAAATGTTCAATTTAAATCTGTATTCTTCTTTAATGTTGTACTTATAGTTGGGTTTTAGTATTTTGGTTTAGGTCTTGTTCTGTTTCTTGGGCCATTTCTCATTTTCACCTTCAGTCAGCCTCCTCAGTTTGTTATCCAGTCAACTTACCACTCACACCTGTTTTCAATGATTTATCACCCAGGTGCTGTCATTTTTCACCCACTATTTCTATTCTTTTTAACCCATTTCTGATCACATCTCCAAGGGATTAATTGTCTTGGCTACCTGACAGATATCTCAGTCCTCCCTCTTGTGATACCTGTGTTTTTGTAAGTTGTTGCTGTCAGATCAGCCTTTTGTTTTTGTTTATTAAATAAATAAGTTTTATTTTACCTAAGGTCCTTGTGTCTGCCTGTATCTGGGTCCAATGCATCCAAAGAACAAGATAATAACTTAATATGATAAAATCTAGTAACATCTCTCATTCAAATTCTAAAGCAAAAAAAAAAATCAAATAGTTTAACTTGATCTAAATTGTTGGGTGAATAAAACAAAATAATTCTGTCAAAATAATGATTTTACTTTAGACAAAAGATAATTACTCCTTGATGAATCCCATTTCTTAATCAAATCTATGTACAGTATACGGTAACTATCCTGATGCATGCTCAATAATGCAGGTAGAAAAATCTAACAAAGTTAGGTCAGGTCCTTTGGACGGATTAAAAAAAAAAACGAAAGAAAAAACTTGTGAAACGTTTTCTCTTTTATCAAAAATACTTTGTCATTCTGAAGAGCTGCAATAAACTGTTGGTTGATCAACCAACTGGTTGATCCATTATGAGAAGATGCTATTTGTAAGATTGTGTTTATTGCAGCTTCTCAGACTGACAAAGTCTTTTGGATAAAAGACGAAACGTTTCACAAGTTTTTACTTTTTTCAGATTATTTATTTGTTTATTTTAATCCATCCAGAGGACTTGACTTAACTTTGTTACATTCAACAACTACTTATTTAAACTACCGGTAGTTTAATCCAAATTTGTATTCTTTGTTATTGTTCGTATTCTTGTTCATGTTTTATTTTTTGATTAAGAATTTTTGTAATAAAACTTCAAATATAAATTCTCTCTCTTCATTTGGATGCATTTTAATTTGTTATGATATAGAATTCCTTGTAATCAACTGATTTTACTTCAGTAACTGAGTTCTGATTATTAAGGATTCAAGGGTCTGTATTTGTCATATGCACCACATGTGGTACATAAGGTGGAACAAAATTGTGTACACAGGGTCCCAGTTACATCTAACAAACGTATAAAATATAAAAGAAAAATAGTAATAAGATCTAAGTTATGAACTAAACGGTATGCATACTGGTGGGGGTCCTTGTTGATGTTGATGGTTGTTTTGATGTGGGTCATGACCAGTTTTTTCGAAGAATTTAGCAACTCTCTGGGTGAGGGCTGCTGGCTGGTAGTCATTCAGACCAGTCACTGTAGAGCTCTTTGGGACTAGGATGATGGTGGCGGTCTTCAGGCAGGTGGGAACTGTTGCCAGGATGAGGGAGGAGTTAAAGATGTCGGCCAGCACCTTGCAGAGCTGATCAGCAAAGTATTTCAGCTCCTTCCCAGGGAATTTGTCTGGGACTGTTGCTTTGTGAGGATAAATTATCTTGAAAGTACCTGTACTCCTCACTTTGGCTGAGGTCACACTGTGAAACTCTTCTTCTGGTGGTGAGGTGAGTCTGGTTTAGGGTGGTCTGTTCGGGTCTTCAAAGTATGCATAGAACCTGTTGAGGGCATCAGGCAGTGATGAGTCCCTAGAGCATTGTTTACTTCTGCCTTTATAATTTGTTGTACACTAAATGCCACTTAATTAAAGGGTGAATACATTAATTAAGCTGTTGCCGACAAGGCACCAGCACCGACCTGCTGGTGCCTTGAATATACCAGTGAAAAACAAGTCAATTTGTGTAGTAATGTGAGGAACAAGTGTCACCCTTCTTCCTGCATTCACTCATATCCATTCAACCTGTATTTATACAGACTAGTCTCATTGAGTCGGGAGGACTCATTTACAAGTGACATATTTTAAACAAAAACCACAGATGAGGTACACACAATAATAAACACTCATATAAAAGCATATAAAATTAAAAGTAAATAAAATGTGATGTAAAATGAAATATAAAAACGTGCTACAATATAAAACGGTGTAAAATACTTAAAGCATACTAAAATGCATGTCTGCATTGATTTTTGCATTGAACGACAGTTGTTTAAAATCGCTTAGCGAGGTCAAGGTCGAGAGCTTCGGATATTTTTGCAAGGTGTTACAGGTTACAGGAGCGGAGTAAAAGAAGGCCCTTTTGCCAAATTCAGTCTGCATTGAGGAGATGCTGCAGGTAATGATGTCAGTTTGATGACCAGATGGCCAATGAATACAGAGTACTGTACAATGATGCGTATGGTAGTTACAGCCTATTATGAATCTTGGTGCACCATGCTAGACAGCATCCAACATCCTCAACGTGCTTGCAGGAGGATTCATGTAAATAATGTCACCATAATCAATGGACATAAGGAAAGTAGTGGTTACAAGGCATTTCCTAGCATTCAGAGTTAAAGATCTATTTCTGAAAAAGAAACCTAATTTTACTTTCATAGTCCCTCCAGCGTGTCCTGGGTCTTCCTCTGGGTCTCCTCCCGGTGGGACATGCCCGGAACACCTCACCAGGGAGGCGTCCAGGAGGCATCCTAACCAGATGCCCGAGCCACCTCAACTGGCTCCTCTCGATGTGGAGAAGCAGCGGCTCTACTCCGAGTCCCTCCCGGATGACTGAGCTTCTCACCCTATCTCTAAGGGAGAGTCCAGACACCCTGCGGAGAAAACTCATTTCAGCCGCTTGTATCCGAGATCTCGTTCTTTCGGTCACAACCCAAAGCTCATGACCATATCCAGGACACGCTGGAGGGACTATGTTTCTCGGCTGGCCTGGGGACGCCTTGGGATTCCCCCAGAGGAGCTGCTTCAAGTGGCTGGGGAGAGGGAAGTCTGGGCCTCCCTACTTAGGCTGCTACCCCCGCAACCCGACCCCGGATAAGCGGACGAAAATGGATGGATGGATGGATTTTACTTTCAATTTCTTTACCAAGTTTTCGACATGCTTAGAGACATGTGCATCGACCAAGATTCCCAAGTATTTGTAAGAGTCGACAAACTCAATAGGAACACCATTCTTAGATAAGATAGAAGGAAGGACTGCTGGTACCGACTTCCTTTTTGAAAACAACATCCCTGTGGTTTCATCAACATTTAGCACGTTTGAGAAGGAACAAATCTGACTGGATGATGTCAAATGCATACTGTAAAAGCTGGAAAACCTTAGCAACTGTTTTAGCTTGACAATAAATAACTATGTTGTCGACATAGAAATGTAAGGATGTATCAGGAATGATCTGACCTACATTACTGTACTTATGTAGCTTGTGAAAATGGTGGGTCCTAAGATTTAGCCTTGTCGTACACCATTGTTGACAGTTAAATAGCTGAAAGAAGTACCATTATGTTGAACACATTGCCTCCAATCTGAGAGGTAATTAGAAAACCAACTGATAGTGTTGTCTGAGAAACTAATGTCTGAGAGCTTATGGCATTAGTTGTCATGGTCTACAATATCAAAAGACCATGACATCTTATGTCATATGCTCTCAGACATTGCTTTCTCCTACTAATATCCCACACATCTAACATTCACATAAAATGTCCTAAAATATGAACTTATACTAGCTTATTTTGATAGACATTATGTTACAAATTAAAAGTTATTCTAAATTAATCACTTATCCTTACGTTTACAAGTTATTAAATGAATTGAGTTATGTTTACAGAACATGTCTATCCATTATCTTTTACCTGCTTCTTCCTTTTCGGGTCACGGGGGTCCCTGGTCTCCATGTCCAGCAGTCACTGTGCAAGAGGCGGGGTACATGCTGGACAGGTCTCCAGTCCATCACAGGGACACATAGAGACAAAAAAAAAAATCACATTCTCACTCACACCTAGGGACAATTCAGAGTTACCAATCAGCCTAACATGCACATTTTTTGTTCTTTTGGGAGGGTACCTGGAGAAAACCCACACATGCACAGAGTAAATATACAAACTCCACCAAGAAAGGCCCCTGGCTGGGATTCAATCCAGCAACCTTCTTGCCAAAAGGCAGCAGCGCTATCACATGCGACAACATGTGTGCTCAGAACTAAAACCTCCTAAACTTTCACACTAGGTAAATAATAATAATAATAAGAAGAATTTTAGTCAGTGTTTAGTTTGTATTTTTTAGTATATTACTTAGCTGCTCTATTTCCTTGTGCTGAATTAGAAACTTTGTCCAATAAGAGAAATGCACCCTGAGACATACTGTATTTTTCCAATGGTATTGCCTTAGCCTTGCTTTCACATCACTGGCATCAGCTTTGTTTATATTCTGGGCACTTGTGTTTGTGCTCCAGCCATCATGGGGGAAGTCGGCCTGAACTTTGCTTTGTCGTTTGTAAGAGCTAAAGAGTGTGCAAACCTCAGACTGCATAAATAAGTGACAATCTGAATGTGTTTGTGTGTATGCATCCATCTGTCCTGTGGTGCTTCCTGCCAGTTGCTGTGCACAGTGTTTGTCCCTGACTGTAGTACACAACATGTTCTCAGGCTCTTTATTTGACAGCAGTGAAATGGACTAACCCAGCAGGCTGCAGCCCAGGTTTAGCCAGGAAAAGATTAGAGCGCTAGATGAAGATGAAGAGAGGGGGTGGCGGTGTGCGCAAGGAGGTTACGGGAACTCACAACTGGTTAGGCTGTAATTTCTGGGAAACAGCTTTTTATATGGACATCCGCAAATGAGTGTGCTAGAATTTGATTGACCTGCTGGCAGGCTGCAGTATCTCCTTGTAATTGTCTTAGTCACAAACAAATTACCTGTAGGCTCTTTGCTTCTTTCCTGTGTTTATGTAGTTTGAGAGAAAGCTGAATGATAAAGGCAACAACTGCTATCTTAACTCTATTTCGGATAATAAATAGTGACCTGAATGTAAAAAAAAAAATGTTAAAGAAAGAAGTCTTCTAGGAAACAAAACAAAACAAGTTGTATTTACTAGAACAGAACCAAAGCCCATACACACTAACATCCATCCACTTTCTTTACCTATTTTTTCATTATTGTTGCAGGGGAGCTGGTGCCCCTTGTCTGAGAGGAAGGATGCACCTCGGGCAGGTTGCAAGTCCATCCCAGGAGAATCAATTGGTTGTTTCAAAATTTTCTCACATGTAACATAGTCTTTACATCACTAAACTCAATCACAATACAATAGCCTTGCCACCTTTGAGTTTGTGATCATTTAGGGTGTACTGAAGCTCTGCTGATGAGCAAGTTGTGTTAATGTTTAAAGACTGCTTTAAATTTGAGTTTGCACAATTCAAGCCACTCCACTTTATTTTCCTGTGTTTTTAGCTTCTCTAGCTTCTTTTCCTCACCTCCCTTTTACCTAAAAACCTCCTTCATCCTGACTCCCGAGTTTCTTCCAGGGCCTGTTTCCATAGAAACAAGTCACCATGGAAACTAGGTGACAGTGCAGAGCATCCCATCCCATCTTGCTATTGCCAAATGAGAATTGTTTGAAGAGTGAAAGTTTTTCTTTCACCGTTTCATTTTACATGTCTATCTTAATCTGCAGGGAAACCAAATCTTCTAGTAAAAGTTATTAGTTTAATAGAGATCTATAATGTAAGTATTCACTCATTAAATACAACCAGATCTTACAGGGATTTACCGTGAAAATTTAAAATAGTTAGAATTTCCCTTTAAATGCAATTTTTAGTCTTGTAAAGAATAAAAAAATACAGTATGATCACATCTGTTTTGCATACCTTTGAAAATAAAAAATGTCTCCAATGCCCCATTTGTGTTTTATGTGATATTTTTCTCCCCCTAGCTTTCTCCTGCATTGTGTAAAAAAAGATACAGGCGCATAGAAAACTGTGCCACTTGACAAATGATGCAATTATCTTAAAACGGCAAAACATGGACTGAGCTTGTATGTCTGTTCAAATATAGAGACGAGATGAAACAGAAGAGATTTCAGAACACAAAGCTTCTCACGTGCGGTGGTGATGGTTGGGGGGGGGGAGGGAGAGTGTTGAACAAAATTTTACAAAAATAGTCACAGCCTTCTGAATCCATCTAGTCTACATCATCAGGTAGAGGGAGATAAAGTGAGGACGAGCAGAGTGCAAACAAACAGAAGACTGTGATGGAGTGACAGCCTGCTGCTGATCTGGAGTCAGTTCATCTAAAACAGATTTTTACACAGCTGTATCACACACATCATGTACCAGTGAATTATTTATACAAAAAAAAAAAAAAAAATTGTTTCCAACTCAGCAAGGATTACTCAGCATAAAAAGTGTTCTTCATGCCCCCGTTTGAGGGGTTTATTGAAGGGTAGCGGGTCTGAAGAGACTCAAGTGGGCGAGCTGCAGCCCACTCTCTGCTGCTGACCTGGTTTACAGCACGTGACTGGATGCTGCTAGAGCAAACAAACAGTCTCCAAGCTGCATGCTCTGCCTGTAGGATCGACGGCTGTCACAAAAATAGCTCCAGAATAATAGCAACAGAACCCCAGCACTTGCACAAGTCAGTACACTATTGCGTAGCTTTTGAACTTGATTTGACATCCTCAGATTGGACAAAACAACCTGAAGCACCTAACGTTTGCTTTGCTTGTGGTTATTTACTGCAAAGGCTTAAAATAGTTTTTAAAAAGCATTTTTTGCTTTTGTTATATTTGATTCAGATGAGAAATCAGTAGCTGAATGTAAAAAAATAAACTTTTTTATTATTTTTTATTAGGAAACAGCTCTTGACATTATTTTTGTCACCATTTTTAGCATTTAAATCAACATGCACCTTTGAAAACAAGTGTGAACAGTAAATATGTTGCATGCGTTTGAACCCATTTAGACATCTGTGTTGAGGCCGCAGATGCAAGTGAAGTGCCTCTCAAGTAGAATCTTATTTAAGCAGATTTCCCAACAACCTTGACGTTTCTTGCAGTGAATTGAGTTTATGGCGTTTGAATCTGTGTAACAGTTCTGTTTGATCCTAACAAACAGCAGCCCTTCCAAAAAAAATGTTTTTAGTGCTTAAAATCTAAACTTGTGACTGGATATAATGATGAAATATCAACTGAGATCATATCTCCACAATTTTATTTGTAAAAATTGATAATTTATATTTCTTTGTGATTTTAGAAGTAGCTCATGATAGCTTTAAAAAAATTTTTTTATCATATTTAATTTAGAGATATCATATTACGTAGATATCTACAGTCGTAAACTTTCTCGTCTGAACCGTAAAGTTTGGTCTGCTCAACATTTTTGATACTTGATACAGTATTCATTATCATTTGGTGGAGTGTTGCATACACTTTCAATCACCCCAGCACCAAGGTAAAGGTCAGAAATCAAGGTCAAAGTTAAAACAAAAGTATTTGCTTGTTCAGGCCATAACTTCTGATCTGTTAAGAAACACTGAACAAAAATATAAATACAACACTTTTGGTTATGCTCTCGCTTTTCTTGAGCTGAACTCAAATATCTAAGACTTTTTAATGTACCCAACACGTCTTTTTCTCCCAAATATTGTTCACAAATTTGTGTAAGTCTGTTAGTGAGCACTTCTCCTTTGTCGAGATAATCCTTCCACCTCACAGGTGTGGTATATAAAGATGCTGATTAGACAGCATGATTGTTGAACTGGTGTACCTTAGGCTGACCACAATAAAAGGCCACTCTAAAATGTGCAGTTTTATAACCAACATAATGACACCGATGTTGCCAGTTTTGAAGGAGCGTGCAATTGGCATGCTGAATGCAGGAATGTCCACCAGAGCTGTTGCTCGTGAATTGAATGTTCATTTCTCAACCGTAAGCCATCTCCAAAGAAGCTTCAGAGAATTTGGCAGTACATCCAACTGGCCTCACAACTGAAGACCACATGTACAGTAATTACACCAACCTAGGACCTCCACATCCAGCATCTTCACCTCCAAGATTGTCTGAGACCAGCCACCCAGTCAGCTGCTGCAACTATCGATTTGTATAACCAAATAATTTCTGCACAAACTGTCAGCGACTGTTTCAGGGAAGCTCATCTGAAGGCTTGTCATCCTCATTGGGGTCTCCACCTGACTACAGTTTGTCACCGTAACAGACTTGAGTGGACAAATGCTCATATGTGATGATATACGGCACATTGGAAAGGTGTTCTCTTTATGGATGATCCCTGTTTTCACTGTACAGGGCAGCTGGCAGGCTTAGTTTATGGCATTGTATGGATGATCAGTATCTTGATGTCAACATTGTGAAGAGTGGCCCATGGTGGCAGTGGGGTAATGGTATGGGCATGTGTATGTTATGGATAAAGGGCACAGGTATATTTTATTCAAGTTTCAAGTTGACTTTATTGTAATTTGCATCACATGTGGTACATGAGGTGGAACAAAAGTATGTTCTCAAGGTCCCAGTTACACCCAAAAATAGTAATAATATAAAGCATATTAAAGAAAGAAAAACAGTATACAAGGATCTAAAATATGTGCTAAACATTAATTATATAATATAAATACAATGTATTAAACAGCAGCCTGAACATGAGTCTGTTGTGAACATATAATATATATAATAAGGATTTCTTGAATGACATTTTTGATTTGCTGACTGGAATAATGATAAACTATGATAGAGTCCTTATTGTTGGGGATTTTAACATACATGTATGTTGTCCAGAGAAACCACTGGTGAAGGACTTTCTGAGCCTCACTGACTCTTTTAACCTCGTTCATGGGTGGCTGGTCCCACACATGAACATGGACACACGTTGGACCTGGTTCTCTCTCACGGCTTGTCTGTGACCAACCTGGAACTTTATGACAATGTGATTTCTGACCATATGCCTGTTTTATTTGATGTTGTTTTGTCCTGTGCTCCAGTTAAATCCTGCGCTTCTGTCCAGCAATGTATAGTTTTTAACCCTTCAACTGCTGGTCAGTTATCTGCTACCTTTGAACAGCTCTGTGCTCCCTCTGACTCTGCTGCTGGCACAGAACAGCTGAGCTCCTGATTTGACTCCTCCTGTCAAGGCATTCTGGACTCTGTGTGTCCATCTAAACTAGAGCGGCCTAAAGCCAGATCTGAACTCTGGTTTAATGGAAAAAACTTTTGTAGCCAGACAGGAGTGCCGCAGAGCTGAACGGAGATGGAAAAAGGATAAACTGGAGGTTTCCTTTTACATTTTAAAGGACTGTCAATGTCAGTACCAGAACATTGTTAAAGAGGCCAAAAAACAATACTTGTCCGACATTATTGTGTCCAATCACAACAACCCACGTCCTTTTTTTAAACTATTGACTCTGTCCTGAAGGCCTCACAACCTGTCTGCCTGGAAGCCTAAACTGAAGTCTGTAATGACTTCCTGCAGTTTTTTATAAATAAGGTTGTTACCACAAGAGCCCTTATTTCAGCCCTTGCTTTTGACCCCTCCTGCCTGGTTCCCTGGCCTGTCTGTATTCGATAGATTCGAACCAGTGACTCTGACCCTTTTAGAGGATGTGGTCGGCCATATTAAGCCATCAGGTTCCCCTCGTGACCTTGTCCTCCCATCGTCTTTTAAAAGAGGTGTTTTCCAGCATCAGGCAGGTGATCCTTGCTGTTATCAATAGCAGTCTGCGCTCAGGTGTTGTCCCAATAAGTTTTAAACATGCTGTGGTGCAGCCCTTGCTTAAAAAGCCTAGCCTAGACCAAACTGTCTTGGCTAATTTTAGGCCCATTTCCAAGCTGCCTTTTATTTAAAAAAAAAAAAGAAAAAATTGTGTATTCACAGGTAAAATGTTTTCTGGATGAGCACAATATCCTGGAGGTTTTTCAGTTTGGCTTCTAAACTTGCCACAGCACAGAATCAGCTCTAGTCAGAGTTTTTAATGACATTCTTATAGTCAATGATTCTGGTGAACTGTGGTTCTTGTCTTGCTCGACCTAAAAGCTGCTTTTGATACTGTGGACCATAACCTTTTAAGATCACATTTACAGCACCAAATGGGTATCTGTGGTACTGCACTGAACTGGTTTAGGTCCTATCTGGCAGAGAGAACCATGTCTGTGAACATAGCTGGTTCTGAATCCTCCACTGCTCCTCTGTGTTTTGGAGTTCCACAGGGCTCTATTTTAGGTCCCCTGCTTTTCTCCCTTTATCTGCTTCTGTTGGGATCAATCCTTAGAAAGCATGGGATCTTTTTCACTGCTACGCCGATGATAGTCAAATCTATATGCCACTAAAAAAGAAAGATGCCTCCTCAATCAGGCCACTTCTGTTGTGTCTTGAAGACATCAAAGCTTGGATGTCTTTTATACTTCTTAAGTTTTAATGAAAGAAAAACAGAAGTGATGAATGTTTGGTCCTAGTGGCTCTTGTGAACCTTGCCCTGTTGATCTAGGCCCTCTGGCACCACATGTAAAGAAAACAGTTTCTAACTTGGGTTTTAAAATGGACAGTGATTTTAAATTAGATTCCCAGATTGGAGCAGTGGTCAAGACCAGTTTTTATCACCTCAGACAGCTGGCTAAGGTAAAGCCCATCCTTACAAAACAGCAGTGGTGGGCAAATGAACACTAGAGTGCGCTAAAGCGCTAATCCGCTTACAGTGGACCTAAACTTTTTGTCAGCGTTTTTGTGGTTTGACTAACTTTTATAATTCATAAGCGGATTTGTGCTATTTTTATTTAAAATGCAGTACCGCTAATAACTAATTATCTATCAGTAAAAACCAATAAACTTATTTAGAGGCTCTTATTCTGGCTCTGTTGCTGCTAGTTTTACCTTTTTCCCCACCGTAAAGAGCAGAGAGGAGGGAGGGTTGGAGGGGGAGCAGAGCGGAGAACAGACTCGGATCTACCATGTAGGTAAATGATGCCGTTGCCTGGGGATCCCAATCAGCATGGGGCCCCGGCCCCGCCGCGCCCCGGCCAGTCACCTACATCCCTAACATTGATCCTGCTTGTTAATGTACATTTAACATAAAAATAATTATAGTTACGATGAAAACGATCATTAAATACGCAATAAAAAAACGGTCGATTTCTTTATCCCCCTACTAAAAATGGACTATTCCATCTTGACATCTTCCGGGTCAGAGGTGAACTCAGGGGCTAATTCTGTGGCTAGCTGTTTGTGCTGGGTACTTGGATAAATCCGCAGAGAACCCCGCTGTTTCAAGCCAAATTAACGCGGCCGGAGGATTTTATTGTGTGTTTTGTGTCGACCATTCGACGGTGAGTCGTTAGTTTTATGTATTTTAGTTACTTTTCATTAAATCTGTTGACTACCTATAGAATCTTGACATCTTCCGGGTCAGAGGTGAACTGGACGCTGAACTCTGTGTCCAGCTAGTTGTGCTGGGTTACTAATGGATAAATCCGCAGAGAACCCCGCTGTTTCAAGCCAAATTAACGCGGCCGGAGGATTTTATTGTGTGTTTTGTGTCGACCATTCGACGGTGAGTCGTTAGTTTTATGTATTTGGGTTACTTTTATGTATAAATGCGGTGGCGACACACCCGTGTATTTGAGATTTAAAAGTGGTTTTAGGGATTAAAAGATCATTCTATTTTTTGTTGATTTCGTGGCCGAATAGAATATATGTACGTAAAGTATTAAATAAATCCTTTGATTTTTGTAATTTCATCCTTTTAGGATCATTTTTGTTACTTTTCAGTTGGCAGTGTAGTGCAAATATTGCATAACGCTGCCGGCTATATATAAATATATATATATATATATATATATATATATATATATATATATATATATATATATATATATATATATATATATATATATATATATATATATATATATATATATATATATATATATATATATATATATAAATATATAAATAGCGGATTAGATTAGCTTCCCCTAATTTTCATAAGACATTTGTGCTTTTGAAATTGTGGACCTAAAAAAATTAATAAGCGTTTTAGAAATTGTGGAACTAATTTTGGGATTAGCGCTGCCCAGCACTGCAAAACAGCAGCTGGAAACAGTAATCCTTGCCTTTGTCACCTCTCGAATGGATTACTGTAACGCTCTTTACCTTGGAGTCAGCCAGTCCTCCCTCAGACGTCTCCAGTTGGTCCAGAACGCTGCTGCTCGGCTTCTAACTGGAGTTCATAAGAGGGAGCACATCACCCCCACTCTGGCTTCACTCCACTGGCTGCCTGTTCATTTTAGAGTTCATTTTAAGATTATTTTATTTGTTTTTAAAAGTTTAAATGGTCTTGCCCCATCCTACCTCTCTGAGCTGCTTCACCCATACTCTCCTGCTCGGTGCCTCAGATCAGCTGATCAGCTGCTCCTGAAGGTGCCGAGGTCCAAACGGAGGCTCAGAGGGGACAGAGCTTTTTCTGTTGTTGCTCCAAAACTATGGAACAATCTCCCTCTTCCCATCAGACAAGCCCCATCTCTGTCCAGTTTTAAAACTCTTTTAAAAAAACAACTCACATTTTTACTCCCTGGCTTTTAGCACAGACGGAATTTGTTCTACACTGTTTTTATTGATCTTAATGTTTTGACAACTGTTTTGTTTTTATGTGTTTAAATGTTCTTGATTTTGTATGTACAGCACTTTGTTGCAGCTCTGGTTGTTTTAAAGGGCTTTATAAATAAAGTATTATTGTTATTATTAGCAGCTTATGGGTAAGAAATCAGCAGCACAGATAATGTGACAAATCTCCAATTAAATTGGCATTACAGTGATTTTTCTGATTTATTGATGGCATTTTGAATGCACAGAAGATACCGTGACAAGATTCTGAGGTCCATTATTGTGTTTTTCATCCATGACCATCACCTCATGTTGCAGCATGATAATGCACGGTCCCATGTTGCAAAGATCTGTACATGATTCCTGGAAGCTTGACAAAGTGCAACAACAGCTCATGAAAAACGGGAGCAAAAACAGAAGTGTTGCATTTATATTTTTGTTCAGTATAATTTAGTGAAACTTGATACACATTTGTACCACTTTTCATCAACCCAGCTCTAAGGTCAAGGTCACAAATCAAGTTCAAAGGTTCTACACAGTATTTTCCTGTCTTAACCATGGCTATAGATTCCTTATAATAGTTTGCTGATGGGCATATAATGTGACATACACTTGTTTCTCTTTTGTGCACTGTCAGCCCTGATCCAAGCAATGTATGGAAACTAACCTTTACTTTTAAAAGTGCTAATACAATCCCCTGAATAGTGACTCAAACCTTGTTAAGTCACTTCAACATCAGGTCCTACAGTGGCTTCTACTAACCATGGGAGTCAAGTTCAACCACAGAGACAAAAACAGCTCTTGTTCCTTGTAGTATTCACTGTGGGCCCTCCACAGCCACATTTTATAGATCACAATCACACTGCTGTTCTTGGAACATCACAGCCATAAATCACAGGCGTCTATACTGACAGCAGAAGATGTGTTTGAGCAGCAGCTGCCTATAAAACCTCACCCAAGGTTTGCCAACAAAGCCATCAAATGCAAGAATGATGCCAACATTATTTTAGTGGAATTGCCCTCCAATAATTGTTGTTTGCCTCTGGGCACACTCTGTTCGGACTAGCTTGCTGGCTAGATACCAGATTTAATACATCTCTGCACAACAGCAGGGTTTACAGAAAGCATCCTTTAATTACCTCATAGTTTGGCTCTATGAGTGCTATTTACCTGCTACATTTTACTGATTTGTAGACATCGCAACGTTTTGTGTGCAACATTTTGGTCTGACGGAACAAATTTCTCAGGAAATGTCCTGCATCATCACTTAGAAATTATACTCTGAAGATAATTTATGTTGGGGGAATTAATTCTTTGAAATATCTTTACCTGTAAACGAACTCATCCTTTTAGAAACTATGGAGGGAGAGTGATGTTCACATGAAGGCTAATCAAAGAAAATAAGAAAATATGAAGCTGTTATAGGGGGATAAGTGCACATATAGTATGTTAGTGGCACTATTTTACAATTTATATATTTTAAAGAGGTGTATTCTCCTTTAACACAAACACCATTTGAAAGCCTTTTTTCTACACTAGAGCTGCACAATATATCAAAAATGTATTATTATTGCAATATTAGTGTATATAATAATAATAAAAATACTGCTTGGAATACAATAAATGCAAGGCTTTTATAAATTATTTTTTTAAATGTTTGTGTGTTAATAAGATATTTGGCTTGTCAGATAGACTGTCATTGTGCAAGGTGCCCACACCTACATACCAAACCATACCAGCTTTATTTATAGAGAAAAGAATGCAAATACAGATACAATACTGTAGAATACAAATACAAATCTGTACAAAAAGAAAACTTTGCACAGCAGACTCACTGCTTTAAGTTTACAAATGCTTACAAATCAAAAAGAAAATTTTGCACAGCAAACTCACAGTTTTCCAGAAGACAGGTGAGGTGTTTCAGTAGGAAGGCAAAATGAATTGCAGACCAGGTGCCTCATTTGATATTTTTGAGCAATCAATCCCAGTTTTTCATGAAAATCATTGATTCTGGCTGAAATGGTAAAACATACTAAATGTGTCATAATGGCAGAAGAGGAGAAAAGTTAAAAAATATTAGTTTTTCTCATACATTCGTTGCGATCTGCAACAGAAATATTGCAGCTGCATGTTTTCCTATGACCATGCAGACTTACTTTAATGATTGCATTTTAAGTTTACAGGCAAAATTACTACCAATCGTTAATAAAATATATGCACAAGTGCCATGTAAATAATACAAAATATATTTGTTTGCCAGATAACCTAAAGCTTTAGACATACAGATGTGAACTTGTTGCCAGAGAGACAGCCTCCCTGATGCGCAGAGTATTAACTCAGAATGTCTTTCTTTGAATATATTTTTGTTTTCAATAAAAAGCAAGAGAGCAACTTATTTTTGTAATGCAATCATCCCGACAGGTAGAATTTACATTGCAGTGTAAAAATCAAATAGAAAACTTTGCACAGCAGACTCATTGCTTTCCAGAAGAGAGATGAGGTGCTTTAGCAGGAAGGCAAAATGAATTACAGAACAGGTGCCTTATTTGATCTTTTTGAGCAATCAACCACAGTTTGTCATGCAAAATGTTTGGTTTAACGTTTCCAGCCTTCTGGAAAACTTTAAGCCATTTTAGGACATAATAGACATCCAGGAAATACCCAGTAACTGCTGTCAAGTTAGTAGTGCTATCGGTACTGTTTTTATTTGTTATTAAAAGATGTGACTAATAGCTTTTTTGTCTTCTTGGGGAAATTGGTTTGCAGCGTTGTCAGTAGGCATTTACGTAAAGGACATATATATATATATATATA